>JBAMCK010000705.1:0-111755 GCA_037075185.1 Drosophila pseudotalamancana | reverse complement strand
ACGGACACATTGCATGGGGTCCCAAAAAACCGGCCGCTTACGTGTCGAGTTAGCGTAAGCGCACTTCATTTACGTAGCGTGCTGCGTTAATTACGTTTGATAGCGCTACTGTCATTCGACCCGTCAACGTCATCGTCGCCGACGTCGCTGCCGACCAACTACCGCAAAATGTGCCACGCCGGTCTTTTTTTTTTTTGTATTTGTATTTTGTTTTCAACTGAGCTGTTAATTTTTGGTTAGCATTTATTTCTATTTTTTTTTTTTTCAAAATTTTTTTTGTGACTTTTAACGAAGATTAGCGGTATTTACCGATTATGTTTCTGACGGACGTAGGTGTTGCCCCTATATGCTTATAAATATCTGAAAACAACGGAAATATTGTTTAAGTGTTGATTGTACAGTAAATACACGATTGAGTGCACAAATAAATGATATACTTTGTTTGATTTTCTTATTATTTCTAGATTTGTTGAAAATGATAAGGAAAATGTTCATATTGATTTATCTGGAATATTTACTATAATGTTCCAAAAGATCAACAAAGATCATTAAGATCCTACATCTTAATCTTATATAGAATAGATATATTACATTTCCATAAAAATTATTTTTAACTTCGCCAAATTAAAGATCAATTAAATGCAAGTCTTATAAATGGAAAAGAAAAATAACGAAGTAGCATCCAGTAAAAATTTCTTTTATTGAATCTATAAATTTCATTTGATTTCCATATAAAAATTGAAGTTAACTCCCGGTTATTATTGGGTTGTATAGTTCTATGCAATTTGATCACTGGTGCGTGACGAATTGTCTCTATGCATAAGTTAATTTTTATATTTGCACACCCATTGACAGTAAAAAAGCAGGGTATATGTGTTGTTATATAAAGATACATTTTTTTTATTTTGTATTATATTTTACCAATTTCGATCCATGATTGTGATTGGATTAAAAGAGCTTAAGACACGAAATATTTTTGTATATTATATACAGATATATAGATGGTAGCAACACTGCTTGAAATCTTTAAACGCAGGGTATCTGCCAGTCGGGCATGTTCCCATTAACGTGTTTTATATGCCAAGCACAATTGCATGAGTCAAGACCCTTATGATATTACGAACCCAGACATTAAAGCATAGGTCAAAAAAATACATAAAGTTGAGATGGATAGAGCGAGAGAAAGAGAGAGCTGGAAAAATAGAGCTATAAATAAGGTTTTTGATAAGCAGTTTTACATTTTTCCTGTGTTTGACAGCTTAGCATAAAATTGTAGTCTAAAATCATCAGAATTTCCATTTACTTATATCATCCGAAAGATTGTAATTCTAATAGTTTTATATATTAAAAAAACTAAAATAAAAGGAGGTAAAAAAGTCAATTTGTTATTTAAGTTAATCAAAATAGCGTTGTAAAATTAAATTTTAAAATTAACGACAAGTTTTTTCCCTTAAACTTCAGACAGGAAAAATTATTTCCTAAGGGTTTTTTGTAAATTTTTCGTTGACATTATTATTATGAAAAAAAAAAACAATGCAACAAGATTTCGTAATATTTGTATCCGTATGTGTGCCTAAATGGTTAAGAACCGACAAATTTCCCGCATTTTCCTCTGTATGAGAATTAAGAAATTTTTAAAAAATAATTTTTAAAAACTTATCTACTATTTTTTATTTAAATTATTATATTACTTTTGCATCGAGCATCCTTAAATTACTAAAGATTATGTTTATATAAACAAATATATGTATGTTCAAAATATTTAATTAATTTTTGCATTTATGTATTTTATCTCTTTCTCTTTTCCGAATGTCTCCAAACTAAAAAAAACCCATCCAAAATCCAAAAAGTGTGCAATTAAAAATAATACAAAAATTCCAAAATATTAAAAAAAAAATTCTAAATAAATGTAACAACAAAAGCGACTCAAAATGAGCGCCAAACGTGGCTGCCAAAACTACAACAACAACAACAACAACAACAGCAAAAACGCTGCTAATCAACAACAACAACAACGACACATGTGCAAAAATTGAATGCAATAAGAAAATAAATTAAAAAAGTTACCAAAATCCAGCCAAAAAAAGAATAAAAAAATAATAATAATAAAAAAAATATCTAAGCAAATTTTTTTCTTGTTTATTTAAACCCAATTGCCTGGCAAAAAAAGGAAAGCATCTTTATTGTTTTTTATTTATCTTAGATAAAAGCAACCTTCAGCCTTCACTTAAATACCTATTTATATATATATATCTATGAAAATCCATATATATATATATATGTATATATAGATTCACATATGTGAATGTGTATGTGTACATCCGTGTCTTTGTGTGTGTACGTGTGTGTATCTTCCCTGTGCATTCCATCCATATAAATATATATACATAATTATATATATACAAATTGTATAACTCGATCTGAATGATTGCAACTGATTAATTCAACAATTTTTGTATTTTGCTCGAATGCAAATATAAAAAATAATCAAACATAATTTAAAAACAAACAAAAATAAAAACAAAATCAAATCAAAAATAACAAAACACAACAAAAAAATCAAACGAAATTTTCGATAACACTATAAAACACACACACACAACAATCGACTAATAACAAAATGGCGGACATCATGCGTCCGCCGTTTAGCGATATAAAGCGGCCCGACGAAATCGTCAGAATGACAACCGCCGATAATCTGAAATTTGCCGTCCTCATCGGCCTCATCGAGGTCGGGCAGGTGACCAATCGGGAGGTGGTGAACACAGTTTTACATTTGGTAAGTTAAACACGTTATTTATCGATAATACTCATGTACCGATAACAACTTCCTATTAAAAACAATTCATATTGATAGCCAATAAAAATAACTTTTAATAATGCATATACAAAGTAATAACATTTAGGTATCGATAATAAACCATTCTGATTATCATTCATCGATAATAATTAACTCTTTATTACTAATATTTATAACTAATACTGGTTTATAAATCGAAGACAATTGTTTCATAATATAACTTACAATCAGTTATCGATAACTAAACTAAGCAAATATATCGATATAAATAGCATACAAATTGGTAAGCTAATGTTTCAAATGCGCCAATAAATTATTTTTATCCCAGGGTCGATTAAAAATTCAGAATTTTTAATTGCAATTTTCGTATTTTCCATAAACATTTCTTGATTATTTATTACTGTTTATCACGAAAAAAGAAGAAGACAGAAATAGGCTAAAATAATTATTTACATTTTTAATTAACTAACTAATTGTGTAAACAGTTTCCATTTGGCTGCATCTGAAAAGTTTTTCATTTTGTTAATTGTTATTTGACACTTGGCATAACTTTGGTCAGTCGCTTGTACACCCGCCCATAGATGGCGCCACAACACAAGCACTAGAAATTTTGCAAACTTGAAACAGGAAAAAAAATCAACCTTGCTATACCGCGCAAAGGGAAATTCTTAGCTTAGGGTATATTCATTTGGTATAATTACAATACATATAAATATATATACATAAATATCGATTGCTAGTTAAGTCTTAGCTTAGTTTTATTCTTGTCTTAGATATAAATATATTTTTGGTTAAGAGATACTATATATATTTAATGAAAATATTCAAGGAGAATAAAATTTCTCATTCTGTCAGGGTGTGCGTTTTTGTAAACATTCAACCCTGTATGTACAGGGCATAGTCTAGTCGTGCATACCCCATTTGGGGGGCACACTTAAATGGCTTTTTTGCGACGCTTGCCTTTTGCAAATCTGTGCAGGCAAAAATCTTTTGCACAAGACAGCGCAATTTCATTAGACAGGCTGACAAAATGGCGTCTAAATGCTGCCACACACACCAACACACCTACACACACTCACATACCAACGCACACACACCACACACACCACACACAACACACACACACAGGAGGGCAAATAGACGCCGCTTTCATTAGCACAAAATTAACATTTTGTGAAAGCCGCAGAGCGAAACATCTTCATGTTCCAAGAGGAGGCTGCTTGTAAAGGGGGCGTGGCTTACCTGCTGTGTCCGTGTATGCGTGTGTATCTGTGTGTGTATTGGTGTACGCTAGTGTTTGTATGTATGTCTGCGATTAGATCAAAGGACGCTTCGTTTCTACCCCTAGAAGACAATATGCCTGCATACATATTGTATTATTACACGACATTATTATTATTATTATTATCATTATTATTATTAGAGAAGATTTTCCAAAAATTTACATTTTTTTCGGATCTTTGTGTATGTGTGTTAGCGCTTAATGAAAACACGACACCGTCGCTCATCATTACGACAGATTCTGTCGAGATTCTCGACAAGCAGGATAATAGGGTATGCCCGATAACCAGCTACCCTGCATTGCTGGTGCTGTTGTTTCTAATATTTTAACTCATATGTATGTAAAAAAGCACAAAAATGGCGCTTTGTACAGCTGCTGTGCTTCTCTCTTTATGGGAAACTTTGTTATAAAATAATTACTCTGTTTAAGTAAATTTACAGAACATATGAGTGTGTATACCCTACGTATAATATCGAAAATTCTTCTAAAAAGATTAGTTGATGGAAGAAAAAAAACCGAATTTGTAAGAAAGGGACGAATTTATGATTATTATGTACACTTAACGAGAATCGATCCATCAAGTAAAGATAATCTACTCTATCTTTTTGGAAACGTGCAAGCTGTGCTAAAAATACTTTCTGTCAAATCGATTTCAACTAAGCAGTGCAAGTTATCGATAATTTGGATATGTAAACGGGAATCAATCCATCATAATTGAATAATCTAGGTAGTTATAAACGAATAAAAATTTGTCTAAGCCATTGAACGGATTTAAAGTAAGCGATTAAAGTTATCGATTTGAGTTAAATTTAATTTGCAATTCGTGCTATAGAAAGAACTATATAATATAATATAATATATTATAATATAATGTAATAAAATATAATAAGTAACTGACTTTCAAGTACAAGTACTGACTATAATACTAAATCGATATAAACATAACATAATCGATAATATGTTATATGAATTGTAAAACGTTTACGGGTACTACCACGCCTGTCAAAAACAATATACCCTATTAAGTCATTTCTAATGGGTTCAGGCTATAAAAACATGACTGACGGCTGACTTGACAGGTGGGCGTTATGTATGTGTATGTGTATGGGTGTGTGTGTGTGTGCGTGTGTGTGCAAGAAATTGAAAAGAAATTGAATTGAAGTTCTTTGGCGTCGTCGGCGTTTTGCTATTTATTGATAAGATAAGCAACTGGGAACGGTAAAAATATAGCTAAAAGAAGAGACAGAGCGGAAAGGAAAGGTGGAAAGAGGGGAAAGAGAGGAAAGAGAGAGTGGGTGAGGTTGAGGTGAGGTACAAGCTTTTAGATAGGGAGAAATAGCTCAACATACACAGGTAAACGTGTATATACATATATACATACATATAATATAATATATATATTTATATGTATATATATATTTTATACGATTATTCGGCTTGGCAATTTGATAAGCGACAAAAAAAGCGGAAAAAAGCTGAAATAAAAATGAGAATAAAAAAGTCGCTGACGTGTTGAAAAGCCGTCGAACCCGCAAAAGGAAAACATAAAATAAAATCTAGTCTACCCGAGAATAAATATAAATCACACACACACACACATACTGAAAATCTGAAATGAAAGCTAAAATATCTTAAGTTAAATGAACATCAACTGCTAAGCCGCGCAAAGTCGAGTAATACTCTTTATATAATCATATGGATTTGTAATCAATTATATTAAAAAAAAAAGTTATATAGAAATTTATCCTAAGATTTGCTTAACAATAAAAACTTGATCTATCGAACTGTAATGTACTTGTGATATAGTTTGTCGATTAAGCTAATTCTTATATATATTATGCTAGTAGTTAAAAGAGGCAACTGTACCAAGTTTTGTAAATATCGCTCAAAGGGAAGTCGAGTTTGTATAGAACATATACTAAAATATATTGTAGAGAACTATTAGTAGAAAGTCTAATGTAGAACAAATCAACAATTAAATAAAAACAAACACAAAAATGAGATTTTCCAAGATAGTGGGAAAATCGCAAAGGTATCCAAAATCGGAAGTATCCAAAAACATTATATCCTGTTTACCCATTTTTATGTGTTCAGGGTATAACAATTTAATCGAAGCGAAAAGCTCTTTAAATATGGGTTACTAGGTGCTATTTTTGTATACCAGCCGAAATTTTTATCGTCAGATTTTAATGGATGGGAAATCAGCTGCAGCTGTCAGATAGTGTGTAATATAATCAATATCTTTTATGATAGATGCCATTAGCTAGTGTTGTTCGTAATATCTAGCAATGTGGATGATAATATTAACCGTTGTATGGAAGTGAAGAGGAATTTCTATTCAAATAATATAAAATTTCCCTCTATACAATTCAACACAAATAAGTTTAAGATAGTATATTAATTATATTATACAGCTATTCGATCTAGCGATACAATATGAAAGTTACAGTTTAATATAGTAAAAATTATAATACATTTTTGAATTTCATAAAAGTAAATTCCATTAAATATGAAATCCCATTTGCTGTATCTAAAACATAACATAAATTATAGAAAATTGAAATACTTAAGTTGTCGCATAAATTTCAATTGTATTATAGAGAATAAACATTAAAGGATAATATCGAAAATTCTCCCATTTCGTATTCGGTTTTGCATATAAAATTTCGAAATGCAGTTATTAAAATTTTATGTATATAAATGTCTATATAGATGCTTATCGAAGTGTGTATGTGTGTGTGTGTATGTTTGTTTGTTTGTGTTGTAATAGGAAAAACAAACATAAAGAAGAGGGTGTGAGTGAGAGTGCGAAAGGGAGGGAAAGGAGGAGCCTGGAACCGGATCCATTGCAGAGGCAAACAAATTGAAAATTTTTGGGGCCGCCTTTTGTTGACTTCATTTTGCAATTGCTTTTCAAAATTGTTGTTGTTGTTGCTGTTGTTGTTGTTGTCGATTTGCATTAAGCGCTTATTTTTAGTAGGCAACATTTTTAGCTAACGACAAAGACGAAAGGCAAATCGATTAAAGGCTTTGGTCCTTAGCACGTGACACGGCTTTCCGCTCCAAAAGGAAGGTGTGGGTGTGGTTGGGGGATGTTGGTTAATGCTGGACTTAGGGGTTAGCCAGTTAAAGGTTAAGGGTGGGCCAAGAGTAGCCACCCACATGGCCAAATGACCATAATTGAGCTGTATAACAAGGCCCAATGACCGATTAAGCGGCCAGTAAGCAACCGCCAGAGAGAAAGAGAGAGTGAGGGAGTGAAAGAGGATTGAGGAGGGTGGGGGGAGTGTTGAGTTATGTCGTGGCTTCAAACGTAGAGTGTGGGCGCCTATGAATCAATCAACAGCAACAGCAACAGCGACGAGCGAAGAGGAGCTGGAGGAGGGAATCAATTTGCATTCAAAGAGAAAACAACGAAGGGAAGAGCAAAAGGAAAAGACAGAAAGGCAAGCAAATACTTTAAGACGCGTTAGAGTGATGGAGCAGGAAGGATGAGGAGGGGGAGGGGGAAAGCAGAGACAGCAAAAGGAGGCAATAAAGTGCAAACATAAAGTAAGCAAAGCAAAACTTATGTTGCCCCTTGATAAGAATTTTCTATGCCTTTAACAAGGTTCTTAATCTTATAAATCGAATATGTAACTATAATAAAAACATTTTTTTTTTTTTTTTTACTTAATAAACATTTTAATTAAGCAAATAGTAAATGCTTTAGCATGTCGAATTTGAATTATTGTTGATAACAATTAAACCCCACTTACTTTAACTATATTACAAGGTATCAATCAGTCGAGTTTGCTTAACTTTCATGCGTTTCTATTTTAACACATTTTTAAGTTAATTTACTGTGTCGAACCCTGATTAACGACTGCTGCCATTATTGTAGCTAATTTACAGGGTATCTACGTGTAAGCCGAGTTAAGCCAATTACTTGCCCTGATTTGCAGCGCAAGTCTTATTAACGCTTATTTAGTTGTGTTTTCTATACACGTTGCCGCCTCCTATTACACCACGCCCCTCTCCGCGGCACGCATTTACGCTTTGAAGTGGGCTAAAAGACAGAAAGAGAGAGACGGAGAGAGAGAGAGAGTGAGAGAGAGAGAGACAGGGAGAAAGCGAGTGATAGAGAGAGTGAGAAATGCAAACATATTTAGCTAATTTTACTTAATTTAATTAACGTGCTTTGCCACGCAACGTTCTCAACAAAGCCGACGCCGACGACGATGTTGACGTCGATGCTGACGCCGACGTCGACGTCGACATCGACGCTGCTAGTCAGCTGTTGAAGTGCCAGGAGGAAATAATAAAAATGTGCTTTATTGTTGGCATCCTGTTAAGGAGCGAGCGCAAGTGAGTGAGAGAAAAAGAAAGAGAGAGACAGAATGACGAAGTGCTTGTGAAGAGAGTGAGAATGTGTGTGTGCGTGGGGGGGTTTGTTTGGTCACAAAGCAAGCAAATGCCAAAGTCACGAGTAAAAATACTCACGCCAACAAAACGAAAGATTAAGAGTAAAGAGACCGAGAAGAGGGTGATACAGAGAAAGAGAGAGAGAGAGAGCGGCAGGGTAGAGGAAGTTTTAAGGCACGTAAAAAGTGAAATGCTAAAGAATAACAATATAAAAAGAGAGAAACGAAAAACAAACAACAACACCAACGGCAGCAGCAGCAACGACAGCAGAACAAAGCAGACGACTCCAAAAATAGGCGCTTCAGTCCCGTTATGCAGCATGAAAACTCGTTGCGAAATATTCGCGTAAGCGCGAAGCGAAATCAAACAAAACACAAATTATGCCAAAAAAGAAAGAAGAGAGAAAAAATATTACATTAATACAAAAACAAACAGTAGCATGTGCGTGCGTGTGCGTGCGTGTTTAGTCGCTGGTGCTGCTGCTGCTGTTGCTGTTTCTTCCTCCTTTTACAACCCTAAATGAAAAATTAAGCAACAACAAAACGTGAACGACGCCAACGTTGGCGTCAGCCTGTCCCATCCACGCCTACTTCTTTGCCTCCTCCTACTCATCTTCCTCATTCTTCATCACCTCCTTCTGCTGCTCTCGGCTGTCCTGAATTCGCGTTTTCTAGCTTCTAGAATGGAATAAAATGGAATCGAATCGAATTTGTTGCGGCTGCCTTCGCGTACTTTGGCCGCCGGCAACAACAAAAATTGTCGCACATTGGTCCGAAGTTAATGTAAAAGACGTGAATTAATTAATTAGTAGTTGCTGGTTGATTTTGACCTAACCAAGAGCTGAATTTTAAATGGAATATTACCATGTTAACTTAATGTTGTGTATTTTTTCGTTAAAATTCCTGGGAAATAGCAATTTTTTCTTACCTCAACAATATTTAAACGAACAGAAACGGGGTACATTCCAATTTGATGGCTGACAAATTGTTTGCATACCACTGTGGCCACATAGATCGTGCAGCATAACTCGAAATTCAGTTGCCAGGACTCGTGTTCATTCTTATGGGTGCGGCGGGGGGTGCGACTAAACGCTGCTGGCGCCGCAAGGGCTATGGCTAGATGGTGGCCAAGGGATGGGAGATGCGATGAGTGGGGGTGGTGAAGGAGGATGAAGAGGGGTGTGGTGTGGCTGGTGGTGGTGTGACATTAGCTTAGGCTCAAAACCGAAGACACGACAACCGCAAGAGATTTAACGACCAATAAAGAACAACGCAATGTTGTTTAAGGACGCTGGCGGTCTGGCAACGCCGGACACGCGTTATGTGTAACCGGTAGCCATTTCAACGGCACTTTGATTGCCAATGTGGTTAGGGTGGGCGGTTGGACGGTCGAGGGGCGTGACACATTTATAGGCATTGCGACATTACGTGGCAAGCAGTTGAAAATTTGTGACTGCCTCTTCCTGCAACTGCTTTTGTGTTCTGTTCGTATGCTGCTGATTTTTTGGGCTCAAGTCTGGCAACTTCATTAACATCGTTATCGATGGCAGCTTTGCTTAAAGCAACCCCTGGCAACTCCCCCTGTTTACCCCTACTTACCCTGCATTTCAAAAAACTGCATTTTTCAAATGTTAATTTTGTAGTCTTTTTTTTATTCATTTCCATAAAACCCAAAATAAAACACAAAATATATGTCAGACAAAAGGAAAACCTATCTAGATGTTAGCTGGATGGACGATGAGGTGTATAGGGGGGGAATTTGAGCTTAATGGTCGCAGCTGTGCGGGGCGTGCAACGGCAAATTACGTTGACGACAAATGTCCGGAGCAGCGAAAAGTGGTCTAGTCAACCATGCTCGACATCCGTGATACCCTGTACAAAAATTCGAAGTGTAAACAAATGGAAATTTCCATGGCATAGAACATCTGGAATGCGTTATAAAGTTAATTTTTAGACCAAGGTATAATTGCTCTATATAATCATAATTACCTTAGTAATTCTATTAAGAACATCAATTCGTCAACTCTCTAAGTTCGATGGGTATACAAAATAGTCCGAGAGATAATTAACTGTTGCTGGGCCTGACTCCATACAGCTGCTAAAGTTTATAGCAAATTAAATGAAAACAGGGTATCAAAATGCTAAAACATAAAAAAAAAAACTATATAAAACACAAAAAAAATCAATAAAATTGAATTGAAGGCAAAGTAAGAAGAAGCGCCAAACGTTTTTTATGGCTGGCACTTGCTGCTGTGAGCCAAGTGAAGGATAGGGCGATGGGAGAGGGGGAGGGGGAGGGCGATAAGGGATACGGGATGGTGGGTGGCTTTGTAGGTGTCTGTCCTGGGGGCCGGGCTGACAGTTGAAGTGAAATCTGTTTTAATTCTAGATGCTTGACGGATTTTTATTTATTTATGCGACAGAAAATATAAAAAAAAGGAAAATTACACATATATATTTACTATGTAAAAGTCCGGCTTTACTAAATGTACAGTTATATATATTTTCTGTGTAAAGTGAAAACTCTTTAAATATCTAAGCTTTCGTCTGAACTAATTAAATATTTTTTTTTGGTATAAAATATTTATGACAATAATACAATAGTAGAATGTGTATATATATATATTCTCGATCTGTTGTTCTATTGGTTTTGGTTTTTAGTTAAACTTATCGCTTAGTTTTAAGATTTCTAAGAAACTTTGTTTGTGTTAATTCTTAACTTAATATAGATCCTTAGTAAATCGTACTATATTAGTATTATAATATATACATATATATCATAGAATAAAGTTTTTGTACTAAAGTCAATTTCTTCTTCTTACTTCTTCTTCTTTGTGCTTTAAGCGAACATCTGCTTAAGAACACTTAACTAATATATCCACATATATATATATATGTTTATTTTGTATATATGTATATGGTAAGCATATATTTATCTGTCTGTAGGAACGTATTAATGCTCATTTTAAGCCTCTTCTCTTATGTATGTGTTTGCCTATTTTAAGAGGACATATGCCTAAGAAGGACTCGAAAGTAAAGCCCTGATTGTTCGCTCAAGACAGATTTCAACTGTATATGTATATACACACATACATATTTGTATATGTATATATCCTTTCTGACTGGTCTGACTTATTTATGTGGCGCTAGGTGGAAGCTACGTGGGTTCCATTTTGAGAGGAGGCGTTGACAAACGCCAAGGTCAATAGTAAACCAATTTACTTTTGTTGCCGTTGTTGTTGTTGTTGTTGTCAACGCCTTTTGGCCAAGATTTGGACGTAGAGTTCCCCTTCTGTTCTGCGCCCCATGTCCTTATCTCTCTCTCTTCCTGTCTCTGGCCTTTGTCCTCTGTCCTGGTTGTCTTCGTTACGCTGTGTGCGTTAATCCGCACGCCCGTCGATACGCAAGGGTTGTCAGCAACCCCCATAAACAGTTACATATATAAATATACATATATATCTATCTATGTATATATATGTATATTTGTATATCTATGCTATAGCAATTGGTAGTCGCCTACCCTTATGTGGCGCATCAGCAGCTTCTGCTTCTTCTTCTTCATCTTCTTCTTCTTCTTCTTCTTCTGCGTGTTCCATTTGCTGCTGTTGAAAACATTTGACAACTGTTCGGGCATTAGCTGTCATTTTGGCGCCACATATACTACTAGGTGGCATGCCACCATCCCTCCCCCTGCCTCTTTCGACCAGTAGCCAGATTTCCAGTCAGACCAGCAGATATAAAAGGACGCTAGTCAGGTGTGCTCGACTAGGTGTTACCCTGAGTATCAAGCATTAATATACCAAAACAATGAACACACAGAAAAGAGAAGCTGCTGTGCTTCTCTTTGGTTCTTATTTATGATTTGAAGCTGAATCATCATAAATGTTTCTTAGAGCTAAAGCTCAAGTATTTTTTTCTTAATGATACTATTTTTGGGGTGTACTGGAAGATATACAAGAATAAGGATGTTATGCTCTTCGAATATCGATTATAATCGATATCAAACGTACAATAAAATGTAGTAATAATAAAAGAAAAATTCATACATATAAAGTTCATTTGCACAGTCACGCTTTCTTTTGTCTGTCACACACACACACTAATACTAAACTAATATACCCGACTTAACAATTTTGAATGGGTTCAGAGGTATAAAAAAGGCAACTTTTAGCTTTAACTTGATTCGATGATTGGGTCAACAGTTCCCACGTTTAACCCCCTGCTTCAATCTCTTATCCCCTGCCCCCAACACCCCTTCTGGCCGCTACGTAAGCTGCAGATTAGTCGGGCATGCAAACAGAATAAGTAATGCAAAATCCATTGGGATACCGAGAAATGATTTTTTCTCTTGGATTTTTATTTTTGCATTCCTCGAGCGAAAGTCGCAATTGAACAGCTGATGGCGATACTTACAGATTGATAACTGTCTGGTTACATATACGGACATATATACAAATATGTATAAATATATATACATACGTATATATACGTATTAAGGTATGTATTTATATTTAACAGTAATCCTATGCCTATCCCTTGTAAGCTATCGCTGAATGTTATAGCTTATCGAATCATTCTCAAGTATCTGTTATTTAACTCAAATAACTTTATTGACTGTTTCAGATTTTATTACATTTATCGAAAGTTATCGATATGTAGGCGTTTTCTAAAAAAAAATACATTTTAATGTATCGATAGTTATCGATGATATTTATGTTATTTGATATTTTATGATATTTGAATTAAAATAAAATTTTATTTAATTTATATTTCATTCAGGAAAGAATTATATTTAACTAATTCTACAAATCATTACTAATTAAAATCTATAAATACAATTATCGATAGGTGTTTATATCTGTATGTATATTTTCATCTAATATTAGATACATATACATATAACTGTTGCATATGCAAGTAATGAATGTGCAATGTATTTATGTGTTGTGCAAGCTATGAAAACTATCGATAAGTTCAACTATCGATCATATAATCGTGTTATATGATCATTTGCCTAATGTTGAGCTTTTATGTTTATATAAATCGTGTAAGCTACAAGCTTTTACTTATCGATTCTTACCTAATTAGTTGCCTATCGATATATATTTTCACTCAAAACGTTTTAGCTCGATTTTTATTATGGTAACCAGATGTCAAGCTTTGGATGCCTTCTGTTTCACTAATGAGTATTAATTCGCAATATTATATCACTAATTGATTAATGTATGGGTGTGTGTGTGTGTGTGTGAATCGTTAATCGAATGCGATGCTGAATCGAACTGTAAATCTAATTGATTATGCAATAGTCATTCATTTAACGGCACTTTTGCTGACGAGTGGCCACACACGAAGAGCAGCCAAGTTGCAGCACTGCCAAAAGGTGGCCGACGAAAGCAGAGGGAAATGCGGAGGGGGGGGGATATTGGATGCTGAAGTCCTTCTAAGCATTGGACAAGGACATGTCGCTCGTCCTTTGATGGCATTTCGAATAAAAATACGAACATAAATGCGAAACTGCCTGCGATTGAGCGCAAATAAAAGCGAACAAAAATCTCACCAATTGAGTGAGTGAGGAAAATGCGAAGGAAAATCCTGTTGCAAAACTCTTGAAGCAGGCGTCAGGATGAAGAGGTGGAGGTGGAGGAGGCGGTGGCTTTGGGCCATTTGCGTTTTGGCTTCAAATTGCTTTTGGCCAGGATTTAATGATGACACAGTCGGCCAGGCGCGTGCCCTCGACTTGGACCCCAAGCCCCGCAACCATTAAAAAGCAAATATTTAGATGTACATTACATTTAAATACACACACACACACACACGCACACGCACACGTTTTTATACATATTTATATGTATATATAAAGTATATATTTGTAACTGTATTCGTGTGACATTTGACCCAAAGTTCGCATTGCGCACAATTTTTGATTTAAGACCATTTCGTGGCGCAAACATTTTTACAGTTAGCTGCAATGTCGTGTTCCAGTTCCAATTCACCTTTTTATTTCTAATTGTTCTCCTTTAAATCATTTCATCAGCCTTTCCAATTAAATTTCCTTGAATTCCAGCTGCTGAACTAGTTCCCAGTTCCAGTTAAAATGATTCTTTACATTAAAGACAAAAGCTTTGTTGAACTCTTGCAAATAGCTTAAGATTAAGATTTACTTTCAATTGAATATTGTTGGATCCGATTTAAGCTCAAACATTAGCTTAAGTTCCGGTTTATATAACTAAAATCCACTGTAGCTAGTTATATTTTAAGTTTCCACTCTACATAGTTTAAATAAAAGCAGAGGCTTAAACTTTTTTATGTAGAACTAGTTGAATAATTATCGAAGTTCTTGTTTAGTATGAGATATGAAATAATTAAGGCTTACACTTTTGCTTCGTTCATTGGTTTTGCTTTGTTATGCTAAGTTTTGGTTTCAGCTCCAAATTAGGTTCTAGTTTCTGTTCCAGCTCAAGTTCCATTTCTATTTAAGCTTATGTTTCCGCTTCCATTCTGCTTTATGTTTGTGTCTCAGCTACTTTATGGTGAACGTGTCAGTTCCGATTCCGGTTCCAGTTCCTGCTCCAACCTAGATGCCAGCTAACCGCATGCATAATTCACTTAGCTCTTTGTTATTTATGATTCTATGTCTGTATGTATGTACATATGTCTGTCTATATAAACTTGGCCAAAACAAGTGACCAAAAATACCAAAAGGCCAACAACAAAAACAATAACAAGTCAGTTGCAGAAGAAGAAGAAGAAATAGAACTTGGAAAAGGTTCGCAGTTCGCGTAGTTCATTTTGGATGGGTCAGCAACTGTTGCGAGGTTGAAGGGTAATCAATATGTGCGCGCCGCTTTGACGTGTTCACTAAACACACACACACACACACACAGACAAAGTTAATGGAATGAACATCATTTATAAACTAAGGGACAGCAAGAAAAAAAAAAAAGAAACAACAAAGCCGCAGCTTTGAATGCCCTTCAATCGATTCACACTGAATGCAGTGGCAAAGCAGTAAAAAAAAATAAAAATAAAAAACGCATTCAACAGTTTCGTTTAACTTCTCACTTAGCTTCTTTCTCTTTGCTGCATTGCAGTCTCTCTCTCTCTCTCTCTCTCTCTCTCTCTCTGTCTTCTTTTGCTATGCTTTTATCTATGTTGATCTTTAGTGCTCGGTTTTGTACTGAATGCTGCTTTTTTGTTCACAGTTTGGTTTTTTTTTTTGTTTTTTTTACGAAGTTTGACCACTTTTGATGTCATCTTTGTTTGCAGTTCTGTTTTGCTTCCTTGCTTGGTTGGCTTCTCGCTTCTCGCTTCTGGCTAAATGATAGAGCTTCAACTTTGCTAACTTCCTTGAAGACTTATTGCTTGCATTTACTCTAAGTTTTGCTTCGCTTCATTTTTTTTTTTTTTTTTTGTATAATTAATAAGCATCGCTCTATTCTCGCTTCTCTTTCCATAATTTCCGGTGCTTCTTTTATTTGCTATCTATTTTTTTATATCTCCCTTTTTGTTTAATAAAGTCTGCATCTTAGTTTTTCGTCTACTTTTTATTAGATAGTTTATCATTCAGCTCTTCGAATGGCTTTTTACTCTCTGCTGAACTTCGCTTTTCCCTTCATTTTTCTGCTTTGTCGCTCACTTTTTTTTTTTTATATTTTGCTTAGCTTATTGCATTGCTTCTCAATTGATAGATTAGCTTCTCTATTAGCTTCTTTCTTTTTGCTGTAGTTTCATAAGCGTCTTATCTTTCCTTATGGATTCACTGCTGGATTTATTTATTACATTTTTGCTTAGATTATTGCATTGTTGCTTCTCTATAAGCTTCTCACACTTTTATTTATCTTTGTCAAATTGGCAACGATTCCCCCTCTAGTTTTTAGTTAAAATCATTTCGCTCCGCTTCTCACTTCTTGCTTATTATGCTCTATCGTTTGCCTTTTTCTTCTTCTTGTCCTCTCCCTTGACCGAACGACATTCTGTTTGCTTATCCTTTCGCTTCTTGCGTACGTGACCATAAAATGAACTCATTTGAAACTTGTCAAATATTTATATAACAATATTGTTTAAGCCTTGCCGCTTGATTATGTCATCGTAGTTCTGCTTTATGGACATTTAATAAAGTGAAAGTAGGTGGTAATTAAAATCCTAAATACTCCATCGGGCATCGCAGTCACAAAGCACATAACAAAATGTTCATAACCTTTTTATCAAGGGCATTAAAAAAGGGACCATAGAACAGCAAATATACATACACACACACACACACACACATATACCTAGTTTATAGTATATCATTATTTCTAGTCTATCTATCTCTTCCTCTATCTCTATCTGACTTTGACTCATGTAGTTCCGGATGATATTAGGGCCATGTTTTCTCATTTATAATTTATACAACTTTAATGAACAACATTAATATGCGAAATATGACAAGAGTTGAGTTTCGCTTGTTCCCTTTACCCATTGAAAATGCTCAAACAGGGTATATTGATTATTGAGAAGTTACGTAACAGGTAGAAGAAAATATTAAATATATATGAATTGTATGAAGCTGGTTGTGATGTCAAAGAGAGAAGTTATCTTTCTATATTTATATTTACTAATAGAGTTTGTTTTAAATCATCGATGGTTTTTATCGGTTATCTAATATATAAACGTTTAAGTAAACAACATTTAAATACTTCGTCGATAAACGACTAAAAACGAATCATTAAAAAGTTAGAGAATTGAATTTTGCATTTTAAAACATTTTGTTGCCGTAAAACAGAGTATATGCTAGTCGAGCATACCCATCTCAAGTTTTCCTTCTAGTTATTTGCTAATTTTTGTGTTTTTTTGTTTTTGGATTTAGCTCGACAACTCTTTAGGGATAACATTGTAAATTTAATAATAATCCCGCTTCGGGTTGCAGTCGGGAGCATTACGTATATGTACATATGTATATATAAAGCTAATGCTTCTTCTTTCATTTGCAGCTGTTGGGAATTTTGTGTCGCATAAAGCACACAAAAACTAATTTGCTATCAAATCAAATATGAATGCCGAAAAAAGTTTTCGTATATAATTCATTTGAAGAGCTTCAATGCTTACAAATTTGTATGAAGCTCGTTTGTTTTTTGCATTGCATTGGATCACAGTCAAAGTTTTTGCCAAATGAATTTGTCGGGTTTATCAGCTTATATACATATGTACATATATGTATACATAAATATATTATAATGTATCTCTATTTTTGTGGGTGCTGGCAAAAAATAGCTTTGCATTTGGCATTCGCATTGCAGCAGTCAAAACTTTGACTTACATTTGATAAGTTTAGAAAATAGGAAATTTTTATGTTAAACGTTTAAGAATATGGCTTAAACATAGACAAATATGAATTTAAATTCCATTACTTCACGTTTTAAGGACTTATATGAAAGAGAAAGTAAGGGGAGTGTGTGTTGTAAAGCATTTGCTCAGACCTCATTCTATTTACCAGCAAAACGTTTAAGAATGCAAGAAAATTCCTAAACGTGAAGAAAATAAGGCATATGCAATAATAAATAAGAAGAAATGAGTAATATTTAAAGTTGAAGTTTCTATGTAAAATGTAGATTCAAATAATGCTGGAAAGAAAAATATTTAAGAATGAATCAAAAAGAAAAATAGAGATAGTGCAAAGCTTGGAGTTAGTAAATAGAAGGTTAGAAGCAGGGAAAGAGGATGGTAAAGAGAATTAAACTAAAAAAGAAAATTAAGTGAACGAATAGATGGAATGATAAATATAAAACTTACATCAATACTATCGACGGCATTTACTACGATAGTATCGCTCATAAGTTGCAACCATCAGACACCAGAGTCCATACGTAAATCATGAAGTATGCATGTCTAAATGGAGCTTAATTCTATTTCAAAATTCAAATTCTCAATAAACTCTAGGGATTATTTCAAATGACTCTTAGATTGCTTTTAATTAGAGATTATATCGAAGTAACAGTAATATTTGATTGAGCAGTGTTGCAAAGTTGTTCGATATTTGATTTGCTGCAAATGCTGCAATTACAAATATAAATCCAAGAGCAACAACAACAACAGCAGTAACATCAATCGAACACTTAATTAACCATCATTTAATTTTGTGTCCGACTGTCAAATTTGATATTCAAACATGGCAATTTGTCCCAGTTATTATGAATATTGCAATAATTGTGGCTTTAAGGCGTTACGCAAAAGGATTTCAGTTAGTTAACTCGCTGTTGTAGCCTTTTCGGCTGTCACATGCATTTATCAACCAACATCGCCCACTCAAAGGCCGAAGGACGAAGCTTGAAGGACGAAAGACGAAAAACTGTGAAGGGGTTCCCGTTTAATAATATCAAAATAAATATCAAATTATTTGGGACTGAGAGCACCAAATTTGGTGCACATGCCTGTGTGTGCATGTGTGTGTGTCCTTCTGTCTTTTTTTTACCCTTCTATAAGGTATTACTATTTTTAAAGATATTTTATATAAAATCAAAGAAAAAATACTTATGATAATTTTTTTCGTAATATACATATATGCTTAATATATTAATAGATTTGAAAGTTAAAATAAAAAATTTTTATTTGAATTATTACATATATTTTTATATACTTGATCAATTAACAGATTTTGAAGTTTATGTTCAACATTTGTATATGGATTATTACACTTCGACAAATCTTTGAGCAGTTAGCAGAAATATTTTTTAACTATTTAAACTTTGAGATGAATTTCAACAATAGAAAGTTTATTTTAGTTAAATAATGTTTTAAAAAATGTTCAAGGTTTTCAATAAAATAAAAATGTTTGGGTGGTCAAAGTTGTTAGCTTAGTCAATATTTTAATATTCTACCTGATATACACTCCATAACAAAGAACTAGGGATATAAATAATTAAATATTTGAGCGCAAGGGTATTCAAAGTTCGTATAACACTTGACAATTGAATGATGGTTGCCTTTGCCTTGGCTATGGCCAGGACACTGTGTTGTCTGTTTATGCACAACAAACCACACACACACACACACACACGCACACATGCATTCAGCAATACGCACACAGTCAGAAGGACCCACACACACACACAGACACACACACGCAACGTTTGACAATCAATATATCCGCCGTACATTTCCGTTTGTTCAACATGGACGCTGCGTCGTGTTGTCAGCTGGCCACAACAACAACAGCAGGAACAGCAACAAAAACAACAAGAACAACAGCAACAAAAAAAAAAAAACAACAACAACAGCCGCACACACAGACACTGTGATAGAAAAGGTGTGTGTGCTCGCTGCCTTATGTCCATTGTTGCCATGTTCCATGTCCAACCCTCAAGGGGTTGCTGCCCAACACTGGCAAAGGGCGCGTTCCCAAACTGAACTTGATCGGAGGTTGGGGTTGGGGTTGGGGTTGGAACTTGAGCAGGGGTTGCAACTTGGAGGATTGGGGATTCAGTTGCTGGTCACACGTCTATATTAAGTTCATATACATGCAGATTTATATTGTTTCCACACACATATATACACACACACACACACACACACACACACATACACACACACACACACACACACACGTAGTTTTTGGCTCGTAATTAATAAAGTAAAGTTACGCTTTTGTTGCCGCCTCTTCTTGCTGCATGTTCGTGTCATTCTATTTGCTTGCCTGTTATCGATAAATGTATATCGATAGGCAGCGATGTGCCAACAGCAAAATAAACAGTTAATTCTGTTGATACGCTTTTAATATTTACCTGAAAGGTGTTTAAATGTAACGCTATTTGCTGTCGATCAATGTGTTATCGAACAATCAACTGTTATCGTTGAGAGAGGTAAAGTCTGTAGTTGAAAGCTTACTTATTATATTCTTATAGGTTTTTAAGCCTTGTCAACAGCTTTGCTAAATGTTATTTATTTATTTTTAAATTTAAAATTCATTCTTATCTTAAATAAAGCCAACTTTTAGCTAATTGAAAGTTAATTTCTTCTGGCTTATTTATTTAGTAAAGTTAACTTTGCTTTCAAAGCTTACTCAAACTTAACCTTAGCATTTTATAAAGTTTGTTCAACATTAAAGCTTGTCTGAAGCTTATTTAGAGATAACTTAAACTTAAATATTATCATAAGAATTACGTAAAGCTTATCTTAATTAATTATTTTCGAATGCTAAGTATTAAAAGCTTTTATAAACAACAACTTAAAGCTATAATCTCAACTCATTTCGTTAGCCAAGCTTACCTGAAGCTTACTTAAAGCTCACTTAAAGCTCATGAAAGAAGAAACTTTAATTCTTTTCAAATGCTCAATATCAAAAGCATTTTCAAGTGTCACACTTAAGCGAAAGCTATCAATTAAATGTATCTGACAGTCGAACGAGCGCAGTTACAAACGCTGTCAGCTAACTAAATTGTTTTTCCAATGATTTTCCTTTGCTCCAGCTCCTGCTTTTGTTGTTGTTCTTGTTGTTGTTGTTACTTGTGGTTGGCAACTCATTTACGCTTTATCCTTTTTACCAGCGCCAACGCCAACGCCAACGCCAACGTCAATGTCATGTTGCTGTTGCTTCTGCCTGTTTTTTAGTTGTTGTGGTTGCTCTTTTTGCATCAACGCTTTCCCCAAATACAACAACAAACACAAAATGAGATAACTAAAGTACAAAGTTGAACGACTAACTTATGCCCTGTCATTCAGTTTTCATTTCTGCCAAAACATGTTGGATTGCTTCATTTAATGATTTTTTAATAACTTTTATATAAATTGAAAAAATTGTAGGAAATCGATATTTATCGATTTTTACTAAATGCAAAATGTGAAGTAAAGCATCGATATTTATCGATTTGAGGCAAATATAAGAAATTGAATATAAATGAAAATACATATTTTTAATCAAAGTGTTGTTGATAAATAGCACAGGTAATACAAGAAACTCAAATCGATATTTATCTATTGCATTAAATTTGTAATTACAATTACATAGTACCTGAAATCGATCGAAGCAAGAAAGCAAGATAGTTATCGATGTTAATCTTTAGAATGATTTATGAATTTATAACATGCTGTAGACTATACATAATGTATAGATCGATTATGCCCTTTACATTTCTCCCTTTTATAGGGTATAGAAAAAACAACAACTTCAATTGCCTGCATTTGTGCTTTTTTTGCTCTTCTTATTTGGCTTTTATCCATTGTCTCGGGGCATTGTTCTGGCAATATATTTTTTTTTCTAAACGGACGCTTTACTTGCCAGCAATAGCTGATGCTTCGGCCTGAAGCCTCGGCCAGAGTCCCGGTTTTGGCCTCGGTTTGAGCCTCGGTTTTGGGCTCGGTGCAGTTCTGGTGATGTCCTGGTCAGCTTTTAGCTGTCTATCTGTCTGTCTGCTTGTCTGTTCAGCTGTCAGCTTTTGTATCTGTTGCATTTGCATTCGTAATTGTTGTTGACCATTTGCTGCTTTAAGCCCGGCCAAAAGCCAGCGCAATTTGTCATTCATTCAAAACTTTAACTTTAACTTTAACTTTAAATTCTGCTTGAAAGACTCGGATTTGAATACAGTTTATACCAAAGAAAAAACTGTTTTAATTATCATCTTTAAGACGAGGTAAACTTTTTATTTCAGACGTTGAAAGTTTCAGAGAACTTTATGTCAAATAACATAATCCATTATTTATTGAAAAGTTTTCTACTTCGGTATAGTTAAGTTAGTTTTGTTTAGTTACAGTTAAACTTCGTGTCCGTTATAAGTTAGTTACTTAAGTCGCGTTTGTTATTCTACCTTCTGTTAGTTTGTTATGCTGCTTTTACCTGACAACAAGTTAAAGCGCATGTTTAATTTGATCGGAAAATACGAGTACATAGTTGAAATGCAAAAGGTTGTGAAAATGTGAACGAAGCTGTAGCTTAGTTGTAAATATAAAGCTCTATAATCGAAAATATCTGAAATGTATGATCAAGAGAAAAAATGTGCATGTTAAAATGCTGTTAAATTTAAAAAAAAAAGTAGCTTAGGCTAATATGACCAAAAATATAATATAATAAATATATATATGTATATGTATATATTTCAGATATTGGAGTTGTGGTTTAAGTTCATGTTAAAGTGCCTGTTAACTTTGATAGAAATATATATGTTAATAAATTACCGATAGAAATGAACATTAAGCTTAAATTGATTAAAGTCAAGTTAAAGTATCTCCGAACTTTGAGCAACATATGAGAATTATATCTAAATATATGAAAGTTGAAAGAAATTAAATTTATACTTATGAAAGTAGATTTAAAGTGAGACTTGAGGCAAATGTATCTCAAACATTTCAATTGTTTTTGCAGTGCATGTTAAAGTGCCTGTTAACTTGAACAGGGCATAGAATAAACAGAAAATAAAAGGTATTTTTACAAGAATTGATGGCAATACGCGGTAATAAATATGACTGCAGCCGTATAATTTGTGACCACTACGAAAATGAAGAGGGAAGGCTTCAGTAAGAGAGAGAGTGAGAGAAAAAGAAAGTGTGTGAGAGTGAGAAGGAGAGAGAAAGGGAAGCAGTAAAAGTAGACGAGCAAAAATAAATCACAATTTAATTGAAATTTTCTTGGAATTCGCACAAGCATTTGCGACACACCACAGACTGGCATAGCTGACACGCCCCCCACCACTAACACACCCACACATCACACACACTACCTTACGCACACACACATATCTATATATATATACATATATATAAAGACACACCCACGCGCTGGAGCTGCGGACAGCTTGGGGTGAACTTTAACCGCTGACAGCTGTCGCTTGTTGAACCGCTGAACCGCTCAACCACCGAACCGTTGAACCGTCGAAGTTTTCTTCTTCATTTTTGTTTTTTTTTTTTTTGTTTTTGTTGCTTCCAACACTAAAGCTAATTATAATGAAAATATTGTTAAGCAAAAGGTCGTCGACGCTGCGCGTTGTTAATTACAAAGTTTTTGCGACTCGGACGCAACTAAAACAAATTACTTAACAGGCGAGGCTTGGGTCAAGGGTCACTGGCGAAGGGGTTCGGTGTGAGTGAATGGCTTGTGGCTAAGGGGTGCGCCAGCAGTAGCTGCAACTGTTGCCGTCAGATGGCGCTAACAGCAACAACAACAACGACAACAAAAATGAAAAGAAAACAAAGCAAAAGGAGAGCAATAAAAATTTGTAAAAATGTTGTTTCATAGTTTTTCGTGTGAAGAAATGCCAACCAGAGTGTGTGGGTGTGTGTTGATGACATCATGTTCTGTAAGTGTGTGTGTGTGTGTGTGTGTGAGTGTGTGTGTGCGAACAACCATAAAATGTTGATTGATTTATTTTGGAATTTCGAGCTGTACCTCAAACAGATTTTACACAACTTTGAACATTGATTATTGTGTGTTGCCTCAACCGGAAAGTTGTAAACTTGTAAAATTGTTCTTGCTTTTTAATGTAACTGTAATTATTAACAGTACATATATGAAACATATTTACTATGTATATATTTATATCAAAGTTTATTGATTATCTATTATAACTGAAGCTTAAATAATTGTACTAAATTAGAAAGTAAGATCAATCTAAGCTTACTTAAATCTTCAGTTTTTATTTTTTCCATTCATATTTTAGCTTCATGGGTGATTTACTCAATTATGAATTATTCATATATTATTTAGATATATATAAAAATGTATGGATTATATAATACACAAAACAAAAATTGATCTGACAACCATTTATATTAAATTTTTAACTATTTTTCACACTTTTCTCTTTAAGCTTTTTACTAATTTAATTTTGTTTTCTTCTTCTCATTTTAGGTAAGTTTTGTTTACTTGGAGGCTTAAAATATTGAATGAAAAATGTTTGAAACTGAATTTTACAGCATTAAAATTTGACATATACTTAAACACAAACAAAAATTCAAAGCTAACATAGAAAACATTTATATCTTCTTATAATTTTTAGTCATTGAGTGATCATATAGGGCATCATTAAGTTGTGCATGCCCGCTGCTGGTATTATATTCTTCTTCTTTTTATTTGGCTTGTATTTATTGCTTATTAACTTTGCTCTAGGATCTAAGCCTATTATAATTATCCAATCAATGTGTGTGTGTGTGTGTGTGTGTGTGAGTGTGGTGGAGCGTAAGACAAATGCAACGGAAATATAAGCCTCAAGAGGAAGAGTACCGAAAAGAAACAGGAAGAAGAAGCAGCAGTCGAGTAGCCAAAGTGCAGACAAAAGCCACTTTGGACAGCTGTGGATAAAGTTACTTGCCCTACGGCTGATTTATTTACTCAAAACAACGCCAGAAGAAGAACAACAACAACAATAACAAGAAGAAGAATCACAAGAACAAAAAAAAAAATCAAAAAACAAAAAAAAGCCAAAGAAATCAGCCAGAATAATAATAACAACAACTTAGGGGTGCGTCAAGAGGTCGGCCAGGGGGGTGGGGTTAGGTAGGCAAGACAGGGGTTGGGGGTTTGGTTAGTAGTCATAATAATACGTAATAATGAAGAGGTTCGCCATAGGCAAAGGCAAACGCAAAGGCAATGCGAGGGCCGTCGCAACAGGAAACGGAAGTGAGCTCAACAAGCAATGGCCGAGCGGAAAGACAAAGTGAAACAGAAAGTACGCAACAAGCAAAAAACAGACAGAGACAGAGACAGAGACAGAGGGAGAGAGAGAGAGGGAGTGGAGGCTGAGGCCCGCACAAGTTCTGCCTGGCAAAAGTTCTCAGGTAATTATGGCCTAAAAGCGCCATTTTTTCTGCTCTGCCGCACGCACTCACACACACAAAACACACTTACATATATATATTGCATGTGTCTCTGTGCGTGAGTGCGTGTGTGTGTGTTTATTGACACACGCACGAGACGCGAAACTTTTGTGAGTTGTTGCTGCTGTTGTTAATGTTGCCATTGTTGTTGTTGTTGTTGCTGTTATACTTAATGTAATTAGACTAAATTGCTTTTTAAGTGCGTCAAGGCAGCAAAAAGTTGCAACAGCAACAACAACAACAACAATAAGAAAAGTGCCCCGTGACAGACAACAAATGATGTGAGCGCGAAAAGAAAACACAAGATATTTTTGCAATGCCCTTTCAGGTAGGCAACACACACACAAACACAATTGCGAAAGCTGTAAGAAAAAGTAAAAGTGTTTGAGACTTAAATGAACGACTAAATCTTACCCTGTAATGAGTTGCGACTATCGCCCATTCACAGCTGTAACTTTTCTTTTATGACTACAAAGAAATGTGCATTAAACCATTCAATATAGTTATCGATAGTTTTAAATATGCTCGAACTGTTTTTCGTGCACCACAAATACTTATGTAAATGCTTTCAAAAAGATATTTTCTGAATTTTCGGTAAATCGATATTTATCGATCTTGTATGTAAACTTTAAGATTGGTTTAAACAATGTTGAGCAGCATTTATAATGGATATTTTATGTATTGAGCATCTTAAAATTAAGAAAATGATATTTATCGATTTTACACAAATGCAAAACGAAATTGATCGATGTTAGACAAATGCAAAACGATATTTATCGATGTTGGTTAAATAACTATAAAAGGGATTGGAATCGATATCATCACTCAAATAAACGCACTTGTGCTTGCATGGCACGTTCATACTCTACTGCTAATTTTAATGAGTAAGGGGTATAGAAAAAAAAACAATTGGACTAAGTAAAGCGACAGGAACAACAAACGAGTTGCAAGTTGTTCAAACAAAAGTTACATTGTCAAGTCTGTTAAAATGAGCGAATGACTGCCTAACATAAACTTGTATTCTCTCTGTATAGGTGTGTATGTGTGGGTGTGTGGGTAGTTGCGTGTGTGTAAGTGTGTTAGACAAAACAGAAGTCAGTGTAAGAGATAGCGAAAGAGATCTTTATGACTGGTCATAGAAAACGGCAACAACAATTTACAACAACTCAGCTACACTGAGCGAAATGACTGAACTGAACTAAACAGAACAGAACAGAACATTAATGTATAAGATAAAATTCTTATTATATAAGGGTGTTATGTTAAATACAGTTCAATGGGCCTTACTTAACGTTTCGATAAATACTTATCGTTAAAGAGTTAAAGTATTACGTTAAAGTACAGTTCAAACTATCGATAGAAGCTTGAACACTTTGAACACGTTAACATGTAGTATCTGTGGGAACTATCGGCTCTAAGAATAATTTTTTTAATTTAAAATTATTTTGTTTTTCATGACATCATTTTAATATTTATTCCCAAAATTATATACAATCGCATCGAACAGAAATCAATCTTACATGTAAGCACTTAAATAAACTTAAAAAAAAAAAACAGTTCGGTTAAAAATTCGATCCGGTTGAAACTTGGTTACAAGTGAAACTCAACAGAGACGAATTTTGATTAGTTCCAGGGATAAGAAAAACTTGAAAAAGCGATTCAAGAAAAGGTCTGAGCGACAATCAAGCGATAAAATTATAAGTTCAATGGAATTCACAATGACAGCACACACACACACACACACACACACACACACACACACACACACACACACACACACACACACACACACACACACACATTCACACACACACACTCACATTCACACACGCACTAAGTGGCTCGCCTTGAAGCATGCAACATTTTGTGTTTGTTGTTGTTGCACGTTTTTGTTGCGTTTTTATGTGATTTACAGTAAATTGCCAAATGGCTTTTGGCCTCAAAAAGAAAATAAAAAATAATAGAAAAAAGCAAGCGACATAGAGACAGAGAGAGAGAGAGTGAGAGAGAGAGAGAAAGAAAGAGAGAGAGACAGGAAGACAGCGAGTGAGCGAGGGGAAAAAAAACAAAGAGCAAGGGAAATGAAAACTGGCAAATAAATCAAATGAAATTTGCAGCGACATTTACAGCCTGCCCCTCTTTGTCGCCGTCCCTACCCGCCCACTCTCCTGTCTGTGTTTCTCCCCCGTCCCACCACCTGCCCCACTCCTTGCCCCTTCGCCGACCACTTCTCGAATTTTCCAGACCAAAAAGTCAGTTGAGCAAAAAGAAAAACATCGAGACTTGCGTGGGTGTGTACGTGTGTGTGTATGTGTGTGTGCGTGTGTGTGTTTAGGTGTATATGTGCGCTTGTGTGTGTAGGTGTGTGTTTTTATAGAATTTTCTTTGACAACACAAAACGCTAAATAAATAAGAGAGTCGCACACACAACATTTTCGACACACACACACACACATACACACCTATAAACACACAGCTGCTGCCACTGACTGTGGGTGTGTGTGTATATATATGTATAATTTGGTGCTGTTAACCTGCTGTACATACAAAATTATAACAAATTCAATTACCAAATATGTTTTATGAGCTTTGCCTTTTTTTTTGCCCTCAGTCTTTTATTCACACACTTACACAAACACACACTCACACACACACACACAATATATTTACATATGTATTTATGTTCATATGTGTATGCTATTCTATATATCATCAGATATCGGTTAAAATATGCTCGCTGCTAAACGAGTTTTACAATTTATTGCAGCAGCTAGAAAAATGAAAAATTGTTGCATAAATATCGAAATTGAATTATGTAAAAAATAAACCCTTTTTATACCCTGTTCTCAATTAAGAAAACGAGTGTATTTGCTTTGTTCGTATTTCTTGTTCTAATTTGTTGTATAGACACGCCCACTTGGGGCGTGGCTTGTCCGCAATAACTTCATCTTATTCCAGATTGTATCTATTTTGGCTGAAATAAAGACAAATACTGAAAATTTTGAATATATATTATTTTCACACTTTACTAAAACTATGACTAAACTGTGAACAGGGCATGACACAGTCGTTACCATTCCTACTTCCATTATTTTCTTATTATTATGATAATCAAGGTATTTTTTTAAAAGATGCTTTTATTAAATGTTATGCACATAAATAAAAAATATATTATGAATCTATTTATTAAGATGTGAACCTTTAATACATCCAGTTTTTAAATTAAATATAAAATCGCACTTTAACTTAATTCCAGAAGTTTTTATTAATGGAGGCTGATATAAATATTACACTACAATTCTTTCTTTTATCAAGATGTTTTAATTTTTCTCAAGTTACGAAAAGTGTGCTAAATTATATATACATACATTTACTTAAATGTACTTTGATTATATATCTTATGAATTTCAATTGTGATATGAATCGGAATACCAAATTTCAGAGCTACGTTTCATGTAGTGCTCGAGCTCCATAGGTTTGGCGTAATCTATATTTTATGAATTTCAATTGTAATATGAATCAGCATGTCAAATTTTAGATTTGTGTTTTATGTAGTTCCCGAGTTGCTTGGGTCTGGTATGTAGCACATGACCATTAATGCATATAAAGTCAAATATTAATGCAAACATAAATTCTGCTTCTTATTTTTCACTTTATGCATCACTTGTTAAATAAATTTCGCATTTCAAATCTTGTTACAAGATTTGCATATTTATCCATATACCATATTCCATATTCCCTATACATATGTATATACATACATACATATATATACGAATGTCTGTATAAAAAAATCATATTGTTGTTGTTTTTTTTAGCTAATACAGTTACGAACTTATGATTCGGTCGCATTTCGCGACCCTAAAGCAAGGCTTTTATTCGACTTTTACATTCATATTTTTTCATAATTTTCTTTTGCACTTTTTTTTATGCTAATTTTTTTTTCTTCCTTTTTGTAATGCGCTTCACTGCTCTAATGATAATGATTATGATAATGATAATAATATTGCCGCGAAAAATGCTCGAATTTTGGCAAAAAAAAAGAAAGAAAGAAAGTTTATAGTACCCCGAGGGGAGGAAAAACTGGAAAGAGTTTTTCCGAAAACTTTCGCTGTTTCATTTGGCTTGTGGCTTGGATCAGGAGCTTGTAAATGAGGGGTAGGGGGTGACTTATACAACGTATGCAAATCAAAGTGTTGTGCAATTTTAATGAGCTCTCGGAAAAAAACAACACATACACACACGCACACACAGACACATTCATACACTCAAAAGCTTGTAAAAATGTGCGGCAGTTGAGAAAAAAATATGCAACGTTTCTTTCTGCTTTTTATCGATGCAAATCAAATGAGCCAAGAAAACGAATTAAAGGAATAGTCGAAATTTATATACCCTCACAAGTCTCAACCTAATGATTAAAGTTGCTTTTTGTGGGTTCATTGATTGACGGAACTTTAATTGACGATTCATTGATTGACAGATTGAGATAAGCTTAACAGACAACTGATTAAAATTGATTGATAAGTTTAGTTGTAGAGATTGATGATTGAAGACTTATTGATTGAAAGTTCATTGACTGAAGATTCATTGAATGAGCTAAGCAATTTATATTATTACAAAATCTTAAGGTAACGTGAGTTTATAATATTTATAGCTCTTTCATTCACTTCATTTATATATGATGTATATAAAAAGGGTATTCAAAAGTCGGTTCAACAGGCGGCTGAAGCTAAAAGTATCAGTGGGATGCTTAGCCGTAGCTTCATACACACACACTCACACACACACACACACAGCTGAAAAAAAGTGCCAAAAAATACGCGGAAAATAAAAACAAAGACGAAGGCAAAAGTTTTGTGCGCTTTGATGGCAAATCGAAGGAGCAACTCAAGTGGGCGTGTCTAAAGGAATGTATGTGCGTATGTGTGTGTTTCTGTGTGTGTGTGTGTAAGTAGCAGCAGTCAAGCGATTTGCATATAAATGATTACGGAAATAAAAAAGGAAGTTGAAATAGACAGAGCCAAAAGTTGTCGACTCGTCGCCGATGCTCAAGTCCTGGCCCATGTCCTGGCCGAAGTCCTTGCCTTGGCTAGTGGGTACTCTGGCTTCCTGGCTGCTTGGCTGCCAGTCGCACTGTTTGGCGGCTGCCAAAGTGAGTTGTCATAAAGCTGGCTGGTTGGCTGGCTGGCTACCAGTTGCCTCTCATCTCTTGGCCCTGGCGTTGATTTCTGCAGACCCGGCCAGCATCCTGGCAAAGGCAAATGTCCTGGCACTCGCCAAAAGCGCATTTCGCATACACTTTTGCAACATTACTCAAATTAGCGACAGCTAGAGCGAGACACAAAATGAGAGAATGAGAGCGAGACAGACACAGCGAAGCGACGAGGAAAGAACGGGCGATAGTAAATGTCGACGCACTGGCTTAAAATTTATTCATCTCCTTAAAAAAGATAAAAAAAGTAAAAAAAAGAGCACGTAAAAGTAAAAATGCCACAAAAAGAAAAAGAAGAAGAGAACTGGCAAAAGATTCGAAAATTTTACGTTCAACTTGAGCTGCAAAGACTTACGTAAAACTTTGATTCTGGGTTTTTATCAAGAAAGAAAAATGAAACAAAACAAAACAAAACAAAATAAAAATGTAACTTGCTGCAAATTGTGCAACACTACGAAATGTTGCAGAGAATTGATTGACTTGCAGACACCCTGTGTTGTGAGAATCTCTTTTTGATAACATATTTAATTCAATCAATATGTAGAAATATTAGTTAGATATGCTTCGATATGTGTATATATACTTATTATATGACTTATTCCTATACATATTTCAGTTAATTTTCATGAAAAATAAACTGTTGAAATTTTTAATTGATAAACTTATTCGTCCAAATCGGTCAAATCAGATAACTATATCACCATTATATATACAAATATTGTAGCAATGGTTGGTCAAAATTGTAAGTATAAAAAGGAAAACTATTTTGTTTATTTTGTTGGAATTATCTTGTCTTGCAGTTTTTTGTTTATATAAATAAACTCTCTATAAACCCTATTAAATCGACTTTATTATTATGATTACTTTAGAGGTTCATGATAGAAATCTAAATCGCTTTTAACTTACACGTCAACAAAATAATTTAGCCTGCTTCTTGTTATCTGAACCCATGTCAAAATTTCTCAGCCCTAAGAAATTTGTTTTCTAGCAAACAAAATATGTATTTAATGTAAAGAACATATTTATCTTTCCTATTTCTTTTCACAGAATTTCCGAATCTGTGTTTTCTTTATTGCTTTCTTGTTATTGTTTTTGTTTTGTTTTGGTTTTTCAATATTTGTATTTGTCATATTTTGGCTGTGGAAAAATTGGCAAAAATCAAAACTCATTTTCCTGCCATAACAAATTTCTTAACTACACAGCTTCCGCTCTTTCACTTTCCCTCTCTCTCAATCTATCTCTTTCATTTGAGTTTCTCGCACAATTTGCTTTTAGAAGAGCCTTCAGCTAAATCCAACAAAATGTAAATATTTGATTTCTGTCTCAAAAATTGTGCACAAAAATATTTATTACAAATTAATTTATTGAACGTGTGTACAAAATCAATTTAGCTGCCATAAATTTAATTGAATATCAAAAAACCAAACAATAACAAAATGTTGAAGAAAAATAAGCCAAAAAAATAGAAGGAAAATATTTATATAGATAAATCAGGGAAAGATGTCGCTAGATATTTGCTTTGATTGAGCGAAAGGCGATTGGCTATGAGTGGGAGGGAGATAGGTAGCTGGAAGGAATAACATTCACAGACTAAATTCCACAACCACCACACCCTCTCTTCGACCACCACTCTCATCCCTACCCCTAGCCTAGAGCCAAAGGAAAACAATTGGCAAAGCAAACAAATGACATTGATGAATGATGCACGAATGATGAATTGATTCAAACATCGGCTCAATGGAATGATGGCCAATGAAGGAACGCTTGTCTTCGCAGACATCTACTAAACAAGCCCCCTCCAGCTAGGCTCGCCCCCAGCCCCTTTTCTATCGAATCGAATTGGAGTTGCGAGAAGCTGCTTGAATTGATAATGAGAGCTGGCTTTTTGCTTTGGTAGCAGTCTTAATTAATTTTTACCAGTACGCCCAGACGCCACGCCCACTAATTAAACCATTTTTTTTAGTTGTTGCTGTTTTTGGTAAGAAAAATGGCCAACTGCTCGATTGGCAGCTAAAAGTTTTTGGGCCACAAAACTTCAACTTATTTCAAATGTGGCAAATGAAGATTTTCGTTGAGCATTTCCCCCTTTTTGCCCATTATTTTGACCGAGTTGACTGGTTAGCTGGCTGGCTAGGTGGCTGGGTGGCTGGGTGGCTGGCTGACGTATTGTTGCCAAAACAGCTCAGTTTGGCCAACTTTTAATTACCAAGCAGCCGGCGAAGGCGACTACCAAACAAGTTGTCGTTGTTCAACAAGAAGAAGATGGAGAATAAGCCCAGCTTTTCAATTACGCTCGTGAAACATGGCCAGCGGCCACACCACCTACAACCATCTACAACCACCTAAGCAACCACCTAAAACCACCTGCAGCCAACTTTAGTCACCTACAACCATCACCTTTAACCACTCTCGACTTTTTGGCCAATTGTTGTTGTTGTTGCTGCTGCTGTCTGTGGGCAAAGTTATTGCGAAATGTGGCACGGCGAAAAGGTGAAAAGGCGACTCGGCCGTCAACAAAAGAGATGAAAACCAGTTACCAAGGCACATGGCCAAAGTTTTTTGCTTAGACTTGGCAACCCTGACAACTCAGCCGCCAACAAAAAGCAGAAGCAAGTGGAACTGACTGCCTGATGCTCGCTCAAAGATATAGATATAGATATAGATATAGATATAGATATAGATATAGATATAGATATAGATATAGATATAGATATAGATATAGATATAGATATAGATATAGATATAGATATAGATATAGATATAGATATAGATATAGATATAGATATAGATATAGATATAGATATAGATATAGATATAGATATAGATATAGATATAGATATAGATATAGATATAGATATAGATATAGATATAGATATAGATATAGATATAGATATAGATATAGATATAGATATAGATATAGATATAGATATAGATATAGATATAGATATTTCAATTCTGTAGGCGGGCATAAATGGCTGGGAAAAGCTCAAGTGGCTCCAAAATTGTATTTGCAGCGTTTTTATTTGCGCAAAATTAGCCATGCCACGGCCCCTCTTACCCCTCACCCAACCGGACAGCTTCCATAAAGCTTGCCTGCGCAAAATTCAATACAAAAGCGCAGCGCACCAGTCGCCATTTTGCCTGCATACAGATCGTAAGACAAAAAAAAAATAAAAAATTTTGGAGGGTTGGAAAATGGAGTCGAAACTGTACGAGTTTAGCGTAGGGTGGTGGATGGAGTGGGGGTGGGGGTTGAGGAAATGGAGTTAAGCTTGGGAAATTCGCCTGCGGACAACAGAAACAGTTGTAGCGTTTATTCCCGTTATGTAGCACTCACATAATTTTTGGCTCTGCGTACAACTCAATTTTGCGACCAATTGTGCCGAAGGCATAGCGACAGTAAGCACTCGCTAAATGAAATAGTGTGCTGTCGAGCAAAATGAAAAAAAACAATAGCCATAGAAATACATTATTATAGGTAAATGTGAATGTTAGACTTGTTATATTTTGTAAAACAAGTTTTTAGAATTTCGAGTATTTCAAATTGAAAGTTTTTACCATTGATGTACTTGTATTATTTTTTTTTTTATCATTATTTATATTTTTAAATCATGATTAATTTTCTAAATAAGGTAAGAATTCTCTTTATATCCCAAGTTAAGGAAAAATGTACACCATTTTTGACAGGTAGTTCACAATTAGATAACTTTTTAGAGAACTAGTTCATTTGAAAAAAGACTTATTATTCATACTAACGTTAAAGTAAAACTAGATAATATAGAACATGTTGAACTCTTTATATATTTATTGACATGTATATACTAAATGCAGTATGTATATATAAGGCCAGTTGATTAATGAAGAACTTAATATTTTTTTTATTATTGATATATACTATATATGGTATGTATGTATGTATATATACATATATATATTCGTTCCACAATCGAATAACCTCTGCAAATTTGAACAAATTTGTAAAAGGCAGCCAATGCAGCAGCTTAAACTAAATAAATATTTATATATTTATATGTGTTCATATATATATATACCATATAAAATACACCCATATGCGGCATAGACTACGCCGGACACGGGCCAAGTTTTTCGGCTACCGAAAAGTCAAGCAATGCCAGCAAATTGGAAATTTTATGCCGTAGTTTTTCCGGAGCTGCGCGGCTCTTAAAAATTGCTACGTGAGAGGCTGCTGCACAAGGGTAGGGGAAAAAGGGTGGGGGTTAGTTCTACAACGAAAATAACGAACTTTATGCCTTGTGTGGCTGTGTGCGTGTGTGTGTGTGTGCCGCAGATAAGCTGCAAAGGATGCTGATGTGCATGAAGGATGAGCACTTAGTCCCCTTCAATAGCCAAAAAAAGGAAATAAAAAAAATAGAAAATAAAAAAAAAAACAGTAAAAAAGAAAAAGGAGAAGAAGAAAATAAGTTTTCGCAATGGGATTACGATGGTCGAAATGCACTTACTACTTATATCGCTTAACGATTTTTCTTTTCTAACTTTCGGTTTGGTTTCTAAAAAGAAATTAGTGTGAATTGCAAGGCATTTAACATAAATGTTAAGCTACTTATGTTAAAGTAGAGGCGCATTGTAATTTATACAACTGTGAATCTAACAGCTGTAAACCATGATTTACATATTTCTTGTGATTCTTTGCTTAACGGCTGTTAATAAGTGCCATAATTTTATAGCTGTAAAGCGAAGCTCTTGTTTTTTTTTTGTAATTATTTTTAAATTAAATTTATAAAATGTTATCCAACAGAGTTCTAAACTAAAAAATCTGTCAATTAAGTTGATTAAGTAGCACAGCGTATACCTTCAATATAGTTAACATAGCTGCTCTGTTACGGCAATGTAAACATTTTGTAGCTGCTGTTAATGAAGACTCTTAAAAAATCTTAGTGAAGAAAAGTAAACAATCCTCTTAAAAGCTAAAAGTCTTTAAATTATTTTGATTTCTTGTGCTTTTTACAACACTTGTACGGCATTGGACAAACTTTTTGAAGTGTTGCAAAATGCTTTGGCAAAGTCAAACAACTGGCGTTGAGTGTTGAGTGTATGCATGAATGTTTGTATATATGGGCGTATATATGTATGTATTTATTAATGTATATATGTGTGTATGCTTGTATTCTTGTATATATGTGTGTGAGCGGAACATGTTCGAAGTGATATGAACGAAGGAATTCCGTTTGAGTTTTTGTGTATGTTTCACGTTTGTTCACTTGCTCCGGTTCTCCCTGTCCGTCCGTCTGTTAGTCCGTCTATCTTTGAAGTTTTTGGGTTGATTTGAGGCTCGTTTCGTTTACGTTTGTTTATTCTTTTCCGTAAGCCTTGTGCTTCTTCTTATAAATTATGAAAAACTCTCCCACTCTTCGGTCGTAAAGTTTCTGACTTGCTGCCGTTGGCCTTAAAGCGGCCGCCTGGCTACTACTTTTGGCCATTTAATGTGCGACCCAAACAACAAAAAATGAAAAAGAGCAAGAAGTAGAAAAAAAGAAAGAAGAATCAAACCTCCTGCATCGGAAACTTCCCTCCGAAAAAAATAAAATAAAACCCCTACAAAACGCGGCTGGCATAACAAAAGGATTCGTGCTGTTTTAAAGGTGTAGTTCGTGTATAAATATTTTATAGAATTTGTCAGCGTAAACCTCCTCCACAAAATGGGAAGTAAAATCCTCTAGTCGGATGTATCCGTTCAGGCGATACCCTGCACTAAGTTTACTTCTCACTTTTTAACTTTTGTGCATTTGTTTGTTCATTAGAGTGAAGTGTATGGAAATACTTTTTTATTGGTGTTTCTTGATAAAATTTTTGTTCATTTTTACTAGTTCATAAGCATATCTATGCATTACATGTGTTAGACAAGGCATGATATGTAGATAAGTAATACAAAATAGTTGAATAATTACCCCTTGAATTCAGTTTTTTTTTGAACTAGCTCAAGTGAACTTATAGTGCGATATTTCTATCGAAAACCTAGTTAGTTTTTATGGTAATGTAATAACTGTGAGTTATTGTTCTAAGGAATTTCATTTAGTTCATTTGAACTAGTTCTATTATTTTCACCCGTCTTAGTTACCTTTACAATGGGTACAATACAAATCAAACTGGTTTCTATTTGTTCAAGCTTTTCTATTCTGCTTTACTAGTTTATTGTCCTACAATTTCGACTCTTTTGTACTAGTTCATTGTTCCTTTGAGCTGATTGCATTAAAGTCTTTGTCCAGCCCGACGTTAATTAATGCTCTTTAATTTCTTTACCATTCTTTAAATGCCAAAAACCTTGATAGTTTTTCATTATTATTTGATAGTCGCTTACTTTTTGTATTTTTATTTATTTTGTTGTATTTATTTTTGGTTCGTTTAACTCAAAAATTTGTGAACTTTTGGGAATTTCGTCCGGCATTTGAAAGCGAGTGGCAACACTTTATGCACTTTTGCCGCAGTTGAAGCTCTGGGGCTAAGGTCCCTGCCACACAAAATAAACCACAACACAAGAGCAATGAAAAAGAAGAGAGCAACAACAAATAAGAAGAAGCAGCAGCAGTAGCAGCAGCAGCAGCAAACTAACAAATACATTGAAAATATTTGCGAGCATATTTTGTGGCAACAAAAATAAAGAAAAAGAAAAAATAAAAAGATAAAAAGATAAAAAAAAACGCTTTGGTCGGAGAGTGTGGCAATTGTATTAACAGAGTCCGAGCAAAATGCTTTTGCATCCCACTCACAAATTTGTTTGGGGGTGGACATGCTTCAATTTCATGCAAGAAGAACAACAACAACAATAACAATAAGAACGTTGCAAGTTGAACTGTGAAGCCGGCTTCTGCTTTGTTATTATCTTGCGCTTTGTTCCTCAACTCTGGCTTATTCTGTTGGAGATGTTGCCGTTGGCTAAAGTCAAAGCAACAACAACAATAATAATAACAACAACAACAATAACAACATCAGCAGCAGTAGCAACCAGCAGCAAACTCGACAATGGACGTCGCTGTTTCCTGTTAGCCCCAACTAGCCCTGCCACATGCCTCATGCCGTATGCCACATGCCGCATGCCCCAATCCTAGGGGCAGCTTCCTGCATTGCATTGGATATTTCATAAGGCTTATGCATTTTGTATACGATCCAGCGGAAGCAACTGATGCGCTGAGCCAAACCCAAAAACTAAACCGCACGATGTACACAAAACTGAACCGTAACTGAACCACTCTATGAACCACTCTGATCCGCTGCGAACCGTTTTTGCAGCCAACTCCGTTCTACAATCGCTCTATGCATAGCTAACTAACCCACAGAGCGCAAATAAAATTTTAGCTATTGAAGTTTTCAAATAGTTTATAGCTATGTATGTATTCTATATATATATCTATGTATAAGACATGCATACACATTCACTTATATGTATGTACACTGCACCAAAACTTATTGACGTTTATCTTAATCGGAGAAAGTAGACACTGACAAGCCATAAAAATTCCCTTTTGAAGTTCTTCTTTAGACAAAAGTTTATAGGCAACATTTATAAAAAAATGATTTGTATCTTTTTTATTGGTAAATATATACTCTTATTTATAATAGTTGTTCACCTATGCATACATATATCATTTCAAATTATTATTATTTTTAGTTGCTACCAGCTCTGGCATTTGTAGTATAGTCTGGCAACTTCATTTTATACTTATAAACATTAAATTGAGAAGCTTACTGTAATTTCGTTATTTAATAAAAATTCTGGCAACTCTGTGTGTATTGACATTCATTTTAATGTTATCTGGCAACATTTTACACTATTCTGTACATTTACTGATTTTATAACTATTCATTTTATTTAAATGTTAAAATATAATGAAGCATTTTATTTATTTTACAAAATTAAAATATTGCTGTAATTTTTCATAATACTAAAGATTAATTTTTTTATTATCAAATTAATTTATTTATTTTGATTTTATTTTACTATGCGTATGTATTTTCTCTGAGTGTAGATTTTGTGGATTGGTTTAGGTGTTTTATATGGTTGCGAATAGTCAATAAGGAAATCGTATGGGAACATTTCTTTTTCTTTTTTTGCCTTTTTTCTTTTTTTTAAGAAAAGCAGTAGAGGGTGGCATTTGGATTGAGGGTTGTGGTGAGGTGTAGGGTGGGTGTTGGTTGGGCTTGTGGGCGGGGCAGCTATGCACAGTGGGTGGGAAGAATCAAAGTTTTGTTTTCGCAACTGAGTATTGCGAACCTTTGACTAACAACTTTGTCATATGCATTGTTCTCGTCCTGTGTGTAGGTGTAGTGTGTTGGTATTTATGTATATATGTATGTATATATATATATATATATATATATATATATGTGTGTGTGTGTGTGTGTGTGTGCTGTAAAGCTGCTATGCCTTTAGTTTACAACATTTATTGCTTGCATTGTTGCGGCATTTGTTGTTGTTGTTGTTGTTTTTGCCTTTGGCGCTGGCCCATTGTTTGTTGTTATATCTGGAATGTTCAATATACTCACACAGCATGAGTGCAAAATATGTAAAAGAAGAAGCAGCAGCGGCGGCAGCGGCAGCGGCAGCGGCAGCAACAGCGGGAGCATCAGCAGAGATTTTGTCGTGCTGCCTTCAAGCCCTTGGCAGTGGGCGCTTGAATGGGATATGAATGGATAAGTAGGATATGTATACACACACATACACATACAAATACACATACACACAAATACCCACACATTGACATACATACATACATTCATATCAACATATATACATATGTATATGCCTGCCGGTGATGAAAACATATTTTCAATTACATTGCCACCAACTTATGCAAATGTCTCACTCACACTCTCTCTCTCTCTTTTTCTCTCTCTGACTATCTTACTCCCACTCATTCTGCTTATGTCTTTCTCGCTCTCGTTCTTTAAGTTGCATAACAATTGCGAAATCTGAAAACAAGTTGCAATTTGTAAGCGGAACAGCTGCAAAATAATTGAATACATATAGATATATATATATATATATCAAGATATATATCATATATATATATGTATATATATATATATATATTTATGATATGTATGTCAAGTTGTGAAGTGTGAATTTCTTATGGCTTCGTGCAAAACTTAACAAGTGCTTGTTAAATATGCATTGAAATATAATCAAGACCCAATTGAGCGCATGCATTGCCTTAATATTACATTCAATTCAATTATACACACACATGCACACTTACACACATTCCCATCCTTGCACATATGTACATAATTCTATTTGATACATGTGCGAAGGAAAAAATATTCTTGAGGTTTAAGACTTGTATTTATCACAAAGCATAGTCAACTGTGAAAATTATGTAAGTTTGTGAGAAGCACAGAGAAGGGCTTAAGGTTATGAATGAATTTAAGTAAAATGATTATTATTTGAGTGAGATAAAATTTTGCTTTTATACATATAAACAAATGTATGCATATAGACATGGGGTATTATCCGATATTGTTGTATGGTAATATTTTCTAAATTCCGTGAACTAATATAGTTTTTATTATAAGAATGTTACTCATGTTAAAATTTCAGGTTTATCAAACAACTTTCCTACTTCTGCTTACCTTATCAAGCAATTAATTAGTCAATAAGTCAGATATAAATAGTTCTTTAATTATATATATGTTTTTTATTTTTTATTTATATATTTTCTTAATAAAATTACTTATCAAGTTCATTCTTTTCATTTTAGGTAAGTGCTGCTCTATTTGCATATTATAGATGAAACGTAAGTTGTGAAATCTGGTAAAAAAATGTATTATTACTTTAATTGTTCCAGTGAACTAGTTCATAAATGTGAGCTCTAATATTTTTCAACTATTTATCAATTTATATCACTTAGATATAAAAAATAAATGTGAGATATGTGTGTGTGTTAACTAGTTCCGAATTTTGTTTAAATGGACAATAGGAAATAAAAAGAAAGTCGTGCAATTGGTAAACAAATTTAGCTCATGGGTGTAGAAGGGGGCTTGGCTAGTTATGAGGGTTGATTGCAAGTGAACCGAAATAGGCTATGGAACAAACAGGACTAAAGTAAATAGGTTGATCGACTGCCAGATACGCATTAGTTTACTTACACATAAATTTGAGAATAATAAATCGAGTTTTGTAATCGATTTAAAGTATTTTTTTTTGACTCTAGCTGCAGGACAATATTCCCCATTTAGTCATACTAAATGGGTGTAGGGTATAAAAAAGTGAAATTAGTCTTTATTGGCAAAAAAAAAAAAAAAAAAATTAAAACTACGAAAAGCAAGTGAAACGTGTAGGTAAAAGGAAAAGCGTAGACCAAATGAGGGCCAGCGGGTGCGCACTTCAGTTGAAGCAGGGAACGATTGGGAAGGAACAGGGTGTGAGAGGGCGACAACGGCTGTTGCACATTTACAGCACGCGGCATTTTCATCGTTTGTATTCGGTAACGGTACTTGGCCAGCTCCATTGTGTTTGCCATTGAACACGCACATTGAATGAGTGTGTATGTGTGTGTGTGTGTGAAGGAGAGTTTATTGTGCACACGCACACACACTCGTGGCAACTGCTCGACATGTGCGGCAAATGGTCGAAAGACGCTTTTGTTGTTGTAATTGTTGCCATCGAGCCTTGTTGAACAAAAGGTGGCGCTCATACGCAGACAGACATACACACGCACACAGATACACGGCTTCAATGTATTTAATTGCATTGATATTAACGGCTTCGTCACCTCTCAGACTTTTAAGTAATCTTAATCGTTCGATTAAGCTATAGAAATTCATAAAATTTTTATCAATGTATCGTTTTTATTGTTAACTTTCAATATTCAATTTATGCAGTAATAATATATATCTCCATGAAATATTTAATAGTTGACCAGAATTACATTTATTTGAAAAGAAAAAATATTCTGAAGCAAAGAGTTTTAAGCAGTTGGTCAGAAATCGCTTTCAATCAATCAATAAATCATAAAAATCATAAATCAATATTTTACATAAAAAGTGGAGGATCTTTATAAATTTTCTAAACATACATTTTTATATAACAAAAAATAATAATGTTATTTTTCATTTCGAAAAAAAAATGTTGGTTGTAAAAGTGGAAAAAAATGTTGTCCGTGTTTTAAAGAATGAAAACGGATTTTATCGTTTATTTTTGCTTGCAAGCACCAAAATATTGATTGAATTTAAATTTTTAAAAATATTGCACAATTTTGAGATTGTTTTCATTGAAACTTTATTAAATGAAAATTTCTTGAGTTTATAAAATAAAAAAGAAAAAAAAAAGTTCGTTTACTCGAATTTTGCTTAAAATTGAGTTATTGGAAAACTTAGAGCATTAATTTTGTTATTGGCTTTAAAGCTAAGTTGACTTATGCAACAAACATGCACACACATACACTTGCAGATACACACACAAACACATACACGGGCGCTTAAAACATGCGCTTTGTAAATTTGACTTGCATGTTGATTCGTTACCTTTTATAGCAGGTGAGTGGATACCACTGAGTCCTTTTTCGAGTGCTTCTGAGCCTCAATTGTGGGTGCATGTGTTGGTGTTTGTGATGTGTTGTGTATGTGTGTGTTGCTGTGTGTGCGGTAAATAGAAAAATGAGGTCAATAACAGGTAGATTATCAAATAAGCATTTGGCGAGTGCTCTAGCAAAGTGTGTGTGTGTGTTCCGCATATGTGTTTGTGTGTGTTCTATGTGTGTGTATGTTTGTGAGTGCCTGTGTGTGTGGTAACGCGGATTACATGGGTACTGGGTACTGCACAGCATTGAGAGCATATTTGCCACAATTCCAAGCAAGCCAGCAAGGAAGCACGCACACACACACACTACCCACACACTCACAGACAACCACACACCCCACACACAGAGACGCACCCACACATTGAACTTGTGCTAGAAATCCACATTTTGCGGGCATGCTCAAGACGTCATCGGCTGTCTATCTAAGTGTGTGAGTGTGTGTGTGTGTGTGTATGTGTGAAAATATATTTGGGCAAGTGTCTCGGTTTTTGTGTGACTGGCAATCAACGACTCGCCACTCCCCTTCCCCCTCCCTCCACCCACTCCCAGCTATTCGCAGTCACTCCCCCCTTTAAATACCAAAGCCCTGTCACGCCCCTATTTTAGGGCGGCCCACAGCATGCGTGAAGGTCAATTTATTGCCTAATGACGGCGAACAATGAGAGAGGCAAGCAAAGCATACCATGCAGCATGCTTCATTCATACCACACACAAATGCCACACAACTGGCAAACACACGCACACCCACACTGTGCCACATGGTGCAAGCGTAGCATTGAGATGCCGTTTGGTTTTGGGGATTTTGCGGCTTTCAAGTTGAAGTTTTTGGGCATTTGCGCGCAGCTTTTCGATTTTTGGGTCCCAGACATCCATTTTTTTTTTTTTTTTTTTGTGTCTATTTGGGCTCAAATTTAGCGCACATTTGGTTTGATTTATCTGCCTAATATCGGACTCAACAAGGGTGTGAGGCATAGGGGGGTAGCGGGGGTCAACTGAAGGTCGATGTGACTGCTGCTTTCGCAGTAAATGCAATTATACTCGAAATTCGATTGGATTTGTGGTCGGGTCTTTCGATTCGACGAAACGTTTTTGGGAAATTTCGAATCAGAAGAGGATTCAATTGATTGATGTATGTGAATAAATGGACATATGGGTGCTTCTTCTTCCTCTTTTGCATGTGCCACCCATGCAATTGCAAATGTTAGCGCATTCACTTTAAGCATGAGTGTATTCATTGCACTGAATTATCGAATGGATTCAAGTAAAGTTAATCAATGAAGTAATGAATAAAAATATTCATAAATGTATTCATATTAAGCATTCATTTATTTATGCACTACATTAGAATATGAGCATAAGTTAATAATTTGCAAATTTGAATGTACTCACTTGTGCTGTGAGTGTATTCACAAGTATATTCAATTGATTATATTTATGAATAACGTTCTGAATATATTCATGACTGTAAAATGTTTATAATTAATTTTTATTTTGTTCATGATGATATTCACTTAACATTTAAATGGATTTATGAGTTTATTCGTTTACTACGTGACTGATTAGCAATCGAAAAGGAAATGCCAGGCATTCACTTAGTCACTCATTCAATTACTCGCAGTTGGTACAGTGAATACACTCAAACTCAATTTCGAGTTTTCATTGTTTTAGACCTCAATTAACTTGTTCGAAACAACTGCATTGTAATAAACAGTTGCCACAAACTTTTCTTCTCACTTGATGCTCAATGCACTCATACACACACACACACACACACACACACACATACACACACAAACACTTACATACACATGCACACACACAGTTGAATGCTGTTGGCATTCGGTTCACAAGGCAGCAAACATAACCATAACCAAGTTAGCAACATCCTTGTTTTCCGGCTATAGAAATGCGTTAAAGCAAACTGATTGCTGTGGAATTTGGCTTTCACCCTTTTTGGCCATTTTTGTTGTTGTTGGGAGTGGTGGGCGTGGCAGCGCCTACCAAATAGCACCTGCTGACCAACTGTATGAAGTCAGGCGAGGAGCAGCCCGTACAACTTCTCGCCTGCCAAAAACAAACACACACACTAAACTGACAGAACAAACACTAAAACAGATCGACATACTTGAAAGAGACAGACGGAGTGTGTGCGACTGAGAGAGAGAGAGAGAGAAAGAGAGAAAAAGAAAGAGGGCGAGGGAAACTTATTGCTTGGCAAAGCGTGAAATGTTTACGAGCGAGTGACGATGGCGACTCAAGAGGCAGCATCGTAAAAAGATTTGTGCTTCTGTGTGCCTAGCGCAAATCTTATCCTCTTTACTAACTTCTTTAAGCTCCGACTCCCCCTCTTGCAAAAAGCAACCCACTTCACCCCTCCAACAGCCACTGTCTACCCCACTCACACACAGATTGTTTAATCGTTCTGTCTCTGTTCCGCTTGGCACTGTTCACAATTGTAAAGAAAATGTTATTAAGGCTTTTCTATTATATAACAAAAGAGCGCACTAAAGACACGCACACACACACACACACACACACAGATTGTGTGAAAGAGATGCCGCTAGAGCAAAACGTTAAGACAGTCGCCATTATTTTGGGCTAAGACGCATTAAGCACTTGACATACACAGAGTTTTGTAGAAAGGACACTGAGCGAACATTTCCAAAGGACATGAGAAAATTAAAAACTAAAAAATTGTTGAGAAAAATGTAAAATAATTTTAAATATTTATATGAATATAATAAAAATAGCGAAATAAATAATAATTTTATTATATAAATAAATACAATTTAAAAATTGTCTTTAAATAATATTTTTTATTATACATAATTTAAATAAATTGGTTAAGAAAAAAACAAATTTTTTCCTAAATAAACAAAGTAAATACATAAAAATTTAACTTTTAAAAATTAAAAAAATTACAATCTGAACCTTAGCCTTTGCTTAAGTTAAACCTTAATCTTTCAATAAAAGATTTTTACACGGTACAGAAATAAATGGGATATTAATTTAAGAATATATTGTTTGATAAATCTTTTAATTGACTGTATTCTTTTCTTTTTAACTAAAGTAAAAATAAAAATGTTTTATATAAGCAATTAATTTGTATTCCTTAATTTAAAAGCTATAAATAATAAGAACGGCTTTTAACTCTTTTTTCCGGTGCATACTTATGGGCTTATATCTTATATAGACATATCTTACAGTCTCAATCTCTCTCCCTCCCTCTCTGCCCCTATCTTTCTATCTTTCCCTTTGGTATATATATTTATGTACATATAAATATGTATGTATAGAAATATAATCATTATAATCGCGCGTGTTGGTTCTTACTTTTTGGCTAAGGACTTTCATCTGCTTAGGTTTTCAATGCCTGTCGCCATGTCCTGACTCGATGACGCGTTTCAACCAAGTGTAAAATCTGAGTCTGTGCTTGTGTGTAAGTGTGTGTATGTGTGTGTATGTGTGTATTTCTGCTCAAGGTTCAGCTGCAAACATTAGTCAACTGAACCCAAAATGAACGAGCAACAAAAGCAGCGCCATCGCAATGAATGAAGAAGCAAGTGAGTGGATGGCCAAGTGAATAAGTGAGTGGGTGGGTGAGTGCATGAATAAATGAATCACTGGCTGACTAAATGACTAAATGACTGACTGAATGACTGACTGAATGACAGCTGTGCATATTATTATATGCAGCGAAAGCAGCTTCTGATGTTTTAACGCGTCTGAATGCATTTTTCTTTGCTAGCATTTGCAGGCAAGTGTTTGTGCGTGTCTGTGTGTATGTATGTGTATGTATGTGTATGCATGTGTGTGTATGTGTGTGTAGGTGGTACAGTGGCAACTTTTAGGATAATAGCTAAGATTAGTTTGCCTAAAGCGAGGCGCTTAACAATCAACATTTTGAGTTTGCAGCCATATTCCGCTCGTCGAGGTGGATTGCATTCACGTTTTGATGTGAATTTGAATGGTGTGCGCGTGTGTGTAGGTTGTATCTTCAACTTATATTTCTGGGAATATCATTAATAACCAATGTCACTAAATATATTGAATTTACAGTTATTTTTGTCAATCTTCTTACCTTTCTCAGAAATTTATGAAGACATTATGAAGTATCTAATAAGAACTTTACGTCTATTTATATTTCAAGTAGTTTATGCGAAAGTAAAACCTAAGAAGCGGGAAAATATATACATGCATATATTTGCGGGGAAAACTTAAGCTGCTTCCACTGTATTGCTTAGAAACCACAAAATTCCATATTTAAGGTGAAAAGGCTGCCATAAATTATATTTTCATTGCCCTACAAACTTTTGAACATAATTTTGTATCAAATTTAATGCATCCCTTGCTTTATCTCATATAATAAGTGGCTTATAAATTCATAGAATCTTATTTTTATGTTAGATACTTTCGCGGTGCATTTTAGCTTGTTTTCACTGTGATGTGCAGCGAAGAGCTTGTTATAAAAATGCTTTTTATTGCGTTTTACTGGGCTGCCTTTGACTTTAACAATGTCAGCCATTTTGGTGCTTTTGTGGCGCCTCAAAGTATGCAAGGCTACGGCACTAGCTGTAGCAGCAGCAGCAGCAGCAGTAGTAAAGACAAACAACAGCAGCTAAAAGAGTGAGAGGAATTGAAACAGGCACAGGACTCGGCTGTGGGGGTTAACTGAATATTGCATTCAGTTTGTGCAATTGTATGTAACTGTACCTGCATGTGTGAGTGTATGTACTGTGTGCCTCTGTGTGTGTGTGTGTTTTGTGCTCAGGCGTTGCTTGATTTAAGGACTAACATTACGCATACGCCGCAACAGCCGCGTGCAACACTTTAATTGATTATTTATCTTGTGGCAGCTGCAACAACATAAATACTGCTACAGTTTTTGCTATTGTGGCTGCAACTGATGTTGCTTAAAGTAATTGTCAGTACAACTGCAGCTATAAGTTAAGCATAAATTCATATTATACAATATTTTACCATTTTCAACTGTTGCTTTTGTTGGTCGTATTAGTAACAGTAATAGTAACAGTAACAGTAACAGTAACAGTAACAGTAACAGTAACAGTAACAGTAACAGTAACAGTAACAGTAACAGTAACAGTAACAGTAACAGTAACAATAGTAACAGTAACAGTAACAGTAACAGTAACAGTAACAGTAACAGTAACAGTAACAGTAACAGTAACAGTAACAGTAATAGTAACAGTAACAGTAACAGTAACAGTAACAGTAACAGTAACAGTAACAGTAACAGTAACAGTAACAGTAACAGTAACAGTAACAGTAACAGTAACAGTAACAGTAAGCAGTAAGAGTAAGAGTAAGAGTAAGAGTAAGAGTAAGAGTAAGAGTAAGAGTAAGAGTAAGAGTAAGAGTAAGAGTAAGAGTAAGAGTAAGAGTAAGAGTAAGAGTAAGAGTAAGAGTAAGAGTAAGAGTAAGAGTAAGAGTAAGAGTAAGAGTAAGAGTAAGAGTAAGAGTAAGAGTAAGAGTAAGAGTAAGAGTAAGAGTAAGAGTAAGAGTAAGAGTAAGAGTAAGAGTAAGAGTAAGAGTAAGAGTAAGAGTAAGAGTAAGAGTAAGAGTAAGAGTAAGAGTAAGAGTAAGAGTAAGAGTAAGAGTAAGAGTAAGAGTAAGAGTAAGAGTAAGAGTAAGAGTAAGAGTAAGAGTAAGAGTAAGAGTAAGAGTAAGAGTAAGTAGTAAGAGTAAGAGTAAGAGTAAGAGTAAGAGTAAGAGTAAGAGTAAGAGTAAGAGTAAGAGTAAGAGTAAGAGTAAGAGTAAGAGTAAGAGTAAGAGTAAGAGTAAGAGTAAGAGTAAGAGTAAGAGTAAGAGTAAGAGTAAGAGTAAGAGTAAGAGTAAGAGTAAGAGTAAGAGTAAGAGTAAGAGTAACAGTAACAGTAACAGTAACAGTAACATTAACAGTAACATTAACAGTAACAGTAACAGTAACAGTAACAGTAACAGTAACAGTAACAGTAGCAGTAACAGTAACAGTAACAGTAACAGTAACAGTAGCAGTAACAGTACTGTAACAGTAACAGTAACAGTAACAGTAACAGTAACAGTAACAGTAACAGTAGCAGTAACAGTAACTGTAGCAGTAACAGTAACAGTAGCAGTAACAGTAACTGTAGCAGTAACAGTGACAGCAGTAGCATTTACAAAACAGTAACCACCGGAGCAACTGTTACTGTAGCAGTTATCCAATCTTTATGCAACAGCAACTTAATTAGTTGCAACGAACGCTACAGCTATTGCTGCTGCCACTAATCTGTTTACTGAAGAACTGAAGCTTATGCAACCGCTGCTGCTGTTGGTGTTACATCACTGCAATCCTATCACTGTTATCCCTACGGCTCATTCAAATACCTCCACCGTCGAAGCTACTGCAGCTGCAGCAACTGTTAAAGTTAATGTCATGCAATCTCGTCGCGCAATTTGCTACGCTGTGATTGAAAACCGACACCGAAACCGAAGCAAAAGCTGTTGCCAGCATTCGGCGTTTACTGTTCGCGTTGTCCTTGCTGCAAGCTGCATGACATCCACGTAAACCCCAACCCCCAAACCTCGCCATCTCTTCAAATCCCCAATCCCCCAAACCCCTGTGGCATGGCCCAACTAAATTGCTTTCGGAGTGTTGTTTGTTGTGCTTGAAGATTTACTGCTTTGTTGCTTTTCCATTTAATTTCTTTTCACATTAGACACGCGCGCTAGCTTTTATGTGTGTTTGTGTGCGTATGTAAGGACACTTTATATATATATATATATATATATATATATATCCCCCAATATATATATATATACCTCTTGCTTTGACATTTTTAAATGTTAGTTAATATGGCCAGCCCACAAAAGCTCATTATTATTTCTATATAGTATAGTCGATTTCAATTCGGCTCATCGCACAACAGTTTCACAGGTGATTTATATGATGACATTGGCGCCCATTTGAAATTTATAGCCCCATGGATACCAGCCTGGCTGGCTGTCGGCCCTGTCTATTAGATCAATGTGGTCTTGCGGTTGGGCAGGTTAAACCCAGTTTGCGGTTGCCAACCAATTAGTGAGCCAAAGGTAAATCGAAACGTTCGCTGGCAAGCTTCTGTTTTGTTCTTCTTCGTCAAATATGGTTGATATATGTATGTCTGTATGTATGTATGTATGTATGTATGTTGTTTGCTTAGCTCTTCGATTAGTTATGGCCAGATTAAATAGTTGACATTAATTTTAGACTTTTTGGCATACATTCACATATTTCTACTTCATCTTAATGGACTGCAAATCAATTAACTATTGTTTAATTATTAGAGAAGTAGTTAAATTGATGGGCCATTAAACTTGTTTGGGTTTGAATGAATTTAAGTGTATTTGTTTATTTAGAGAGAGAGAGAGAGAAAGAAATACCATTGGAGGAAAGGAGTTAGAGAGAAAGTGTGTGTGTGTGTGTGTGAGAGAGAGAGAGAGAGAGAGAGAGAGAGAGAGAGAGAGAGAGAGAGAGAGAGAGAGAGATGAAGACAATTACAACACTTTCTCTGAAATTGAAAAAAGAGAGGGAGTGCAAAATATACCTCTGAAAAAATTGAGAAAGCCACAGTTGGTGATTGAGAGTGAGAGAGTTCGAGAGATAGAAAGAATGAGAAACATACACATAGAAAATGTGAAAAAGGTACAGAAGAGACATTGAGTGTGAGAAAGAGAGTGAGAGACAGAGACAAAAAAAAAACAGAGAAAGGGAGAGACTATGAGAGAGAGAGAGAAAGAAAGAAACAAAGAGTGAGAAAGAGAGAAAGAAAGAAACAGAGAGTGAGAAAGAGAGATACAGAGAACGAGAAAAAGATGGACAGAGAATAATTGAGAAAGGTGGAATAAGGGACGTCAGTTAAAGAGAAAAAGAGATAAAGCTAGAGAGAATCAGACACAGAGATGTAAGAAGAAAACTAGAGACATAATCGTCTGAATAAAGTTAAGAAAAAAAAACTGCTCGATAGACAACGAAAAAAAGAGATGTAATATGTAAGAGAGTTACATAAACATAAATATATATATATATAGAGAGAGAGAGAGAGAGAGAAAGTCGAATTGCGCTTCCCTTTAGAGAAAGAAAAGTGCTAATCATTTAAATAACGTCTAATTATTTAAAGAAAGGAAATATATAATTACTTTTCTTCAAGAGCAAAAACTTCATTTCAAGATTTCTTAATAGCTCGTTATCTATTATAAAAGTAGTTTTATTTGTATGTGTGTGTGTGTGTGTGTGTGTGTGTATGTGAATGCACTTTCATTATTTAACCCGTTGCAACTTTTCTTACGAATGTTTTTGCAATTCTTTTCACTCGTATTTTACTTCCTATTTGGCTGTCTTTTTGCCCTTTCACACTTATCACGGCTTTAATCGATGCCTCCGGGGCAGACGAGGCGCCACCTGGCTGCAACACCTTGGCAGCAGCACCCCTCAGGCAGCCACCCCTAAGCATCACCAGCTGTGAAGCATTTCACCCGCAGAGTTGTCGTTGCCTTTTTTTTTGCCGTATTTTTTGCTGTTTTTTTGTTTTTTTTTTCTTTTGTTTTGTTATAAATTAGGTGCACGGCAAAGTAAATAATTAAAAAAGTTACACACAAATTACTTATGAAGGCGTCGCTCTAGGCATGCCACGCCCACCACCCAACACCCACAAAACAGCAGCCAGTTTCCGCCTAACTCCAGCTGTTCATCAAAAACAGCATTCGAACCCCTAACCCACCCCCTGCTACCCAGCTGCCTCCACCCTTAGCTTGAATTCCATTCATCAAGCATTTTGTGGCGCTTTTTTGTGCGAGTCTCTGTAATTAAATGATGTTTTATTAAATTCGCGTTGTCATTCACGCGTTTTCCTCCTGCTGTTGTTGTTGTTGTTGTTGTTTTTGATACCATTGTTATTGTTGTTGGTTTACTTGTGGTTGTTGTTGGTGCGGCTGTTATTGTTGTCACTGGCATAAATAAACAAACAAACGCTTAAGTTGTCGACGTCATCAGCAGTCGCAATTGTTGTTGTAATTGTTGTTGTTGTTGCGCTTTTCGCGCTTTGTTGCCCACTTTAAAGCAAAACAAAACGACAACAAAAAAATATATAAGATACAATGAAGTTGCAGTGCGACTAGCAAATACACTGAACGAAAGCCTTATGCTTCAGCTTTTAGGCAGAAGGCACGAAAAGTGTGCTTAAGCTCTTATTTATATAATAACAGTGTTGCATAGGGTTTAATTTATCAGGTGGAATTTACATTCATAAACTTAAAAAATTCAAAAAATTAGTGTTGTATAAGTCTATAACCAACACTTACACTACAAATCAAATAATAATGAATTCAGCTTAACCAGTATTGCATAGGTAATTTAGAAAAATATATGCTATAAATAACATTCTTATACATTGTTTAATCAGATTTCAAGTCATATATTTAAAAGTTTAGCGTTGTAAAACAAACGTATTTGTAATCTTTCGTACCAACATTTGGTTACTCGCTATAATCATAACTTTAACATGATGTTGATATGATAATCACATTTCTTATAAAATGTTAGATATGCCAGTGTTTTATATTGCTTGCGCCAAATAAAAGAATTTTCGTTTTAAAGACTAACTTTATAAATTTATAAAATTGTTTACTAAAATAAATAGCGCATTATCTGATATATAGCTAGTACTATATATATATATGCCAGTGTTGCATACGAAATAAGGTAGTGTTGCATGAGTAGAGATGGAATGTATATTATATGAAATGTGAGGCTTAAGCTATACCAAACAAATGCTAAAGGATTAAAGCCACATGCAAGAGATAAGCGAGAGAGCAGTGTTGCATAAGGCCCATATGTAAGTCTATGTAGCAAATATGCTGATGCTTGCTTTGCAGGTCGTTGTGAATCGACCACATTGTTACATACCTTTAGCCAGTGTTGGTTAGGGGCTATAGGAAAAAGAAATCAAAGCGCCAAAAGTACAAACAACAACAAAACACACACTGAAATACATTACACACACACACACACACACACACATACACACACAGAGCAAACCACAAAAATGCCGCCAATGACTTTGACTTTGCATTGTTGTTGCCTCTCTTGCTGCTGTTGCTGCTGCTATTGTTGTTGTTGTTAAAGGCTTGCCAAAAAGTACAACAACAACAACAACAACAACAAAAACAACGACATCAGCGAGTGTTGAACAGTGGCAGGACTAACGGTGCTTCCGTAAGCGCAAAACGCGTAGCAGGCGGGGCACAAAAAGGGGTGTGGCAAAGGGGGTGCGGCAAAAGGAGTTCGGCTATCGGGGGGAAATTAGAAAAGTGAATGGCTGGAAGGGGATGTGTAGGTTTTGGAATAGGGTCTGGCTGTTGTCTGCGTATTTTTTGGGGGGTTTTTCAGCACTGCCACTGGCTGTGGCAACACATCCGCTTGCCCTTGCGGCACTTCCTGTCGTTTCCTTCCGCTGGTACACACCTACCCAGCCAGCTAACTCCCAAACCCCTAAACCCCAAACCTCTAAGCCCCCAATCCCCACCCCCACTCCAGGCTCTTTGCTTTTCACTCTGCGTGGTCCCAAAAAAGCAAAAAAAAGCACACGCATATCCCGACGCCCTGTCAGTTTATCTAACACGCACTCCAACTGTGCATGGGGCATGCGAACGAGCAACGTGCAACAACAACAGCAACAACAAAGAACAACATTGAACAATGCGCAAAAAGGCAGCCCCATCAGCAAAATTCAAGTTTGGGGAAATAGATCTCGACGATAGATGCAAAAAAAAAGGTTGTCCCACAACAACAAAAATACGTAAATTAACAAAACCTGCCGACAATCATGACTGCCTTGTTTGTGTGTGAGTCTGCATGTGTGTGTGTGTTTATATGTATGACAAGGCATTTAGGTAGGTGAAACTGAAATACCCTTTTTCCCCTTTCAAGCAGCGTACAGCGAACTGTTTTATGTAAACTTCTGACCAATAGCTTACATTGAGTCGCGGGTTCAAAGCCCAATCTATATACATATATATCTTAAACGAAAAAGTCGTCGTTGGCTTTAAGTTAGTTGGTTAGAGAGATAAATGTAACATTCAATAGATAGTCAGTTAAATAGTTGGATTGATTTATGGATCCTCTACGGTAGCCTCTTTTTTATAGTTTTCATACACATGTATACAAGATTAATTTGTTGGTGTATCCAGAGAATAAAAAAAATGCTTTTAGTGCACTTAACTGGTTTTGCTTGGTGTTAAATCTGTTGAGTTCTTAAATATCATATCAATAAGTATTGGATAAGAATGTTACAAAATTTTTTCAAAATTTATAACACATTTCTATTCTACTTTCTATCAGTCGATAACATCAGTAGATTAACTAGAAATTGTTGTCGAATATCGAAATAGTGTTGCATAACGAAATTACATGATGTTATATTATATACAAATATCTCATACTTTTTCCTCCACTTTGTATCACTCGATAACCTGACTCGATTCTCAAATATCTAAATATTTTATAAGCCAGTGTTGCAAAAGGAATTTGCATGCTATAACAGTGTGTACGGCTATCTCAAATTTCCCCCTGCACTTTTTTCTCTCGATAACTTTACTCGATTAACTAGAGCTGTTGTTGCGAAAGCCGCAACAAAGTGAAATTTGTGCAAAGTGCAACAAGCTGTTGCAACAAAAAATGCACATTTGCCATGTTGCAACAAGCTAAAGTGCCGCAAGCGATCAGCCGCACACTCATCCATTTACACACACACACACACACACGCATACGAGCTGTCGCATTGCAAGCGTTTTGTCACGCTTTTGCAGTTGCCACTGCAAATTGTTGCACATTTGTTTATGCCACAAGCCCTTTTTTGCGCTCTGTTAAATTTATAAATCATATTAAGTGTTGCCTTGACAACCATTCTAAGCTTCTTGCTTCTTGCTGAATTTTTTTTTTAGATAAGTTCCACAATTACCGTTTAGAGCGAAGCGATTTGTTACACTGCAGCTGAAGTACTTCTTCTTTTTTGTTTTTTTTATATTTGTTGTACGTGTAATAAATTTGATTGTGATAAAGGAATGTAATTCAGATAAATTAATGAGCGCTTCTTGCGCAATAGATAAGTTACAGTTTCTTTTGATTATAGCAAATGTTATAAAGAAATATAAAATAAGTGTTGAGTTCTTTAAAGCTTCTTGCATAGTTAGATAAGCTGCTGTACGAATGTTTTAAACTTCTTGTAATATTTAGGAGAAGCAATTATTGAAAGATAAATCAAGTTTCTTGCTTATAGATAAGCTGCTGCATGTAGATAAGTTGCAGTTGCAAATTGATTTTGTCTGGCATTAAATACTAATAGAGAAGTTACAATTTAAAGTAAAAAAATTAATAGCTTAAGTTTCTTGCTATATAGATAAGCTGCAATGCCAAAGTTGCAATGATGAAACAAATGCGTAAATTTTGTACCTATTAAGGTTTTTTAAGGTTTTAGCTTATAATTCGAAGTTGAGACAAGAAGTAATAGTTGAAGCTTCTGCTTTTAAGGTAAGTTGACAAGCTGCAGTTGATCAAAGACTTTGTGATGTTTAATATTAAAGCTTTTTTTTTGTTTCCTATTAACAAAGGGTATTTAAGTTTTCCAACAAGCAGTGGCATTTTTCTCTTTTATGTGGTCTGATTTTTAGCTTCCTTTTTTTTATTCGCTTCTTTCTTTTCTGTGTGTGTGTGTGTGTGTGAGTGAGTGTATGTTGCTTTGACAGACGCTGCTCTAAACAAACGCACACGCAAAGCAAAAGGGACTAAAAATTGAAAAGCATACTTTGTGTTGTAGATGTGTATGCACGTGTGTGTGGGTGTGTGTAAGTGTGTGTGAGTGTGTAGGTGCGTGTGTGTGTGCGTGGGCGATTGCGTGTGCAGGAAAATTAGTTGAGGCACTTTTTGAAATTCATAAACTTGTCGGTTACGTGGGTTTTACTTCACTCTGTGTTAAACAGTTGGATATATGCACTACATACATATGTATATACGCATAGATTGATGTGTGTGTGTGTGTGAATTGTCGCATGCTAAGTATGTGTTAATATGTAGTTGACTCCTTGAACCAATTTAATTGGCCTGTCTGGCCCATCTCTGACTTTGTGTACACACACACAAAAAGGAAAATGAAGGAAAAATAGTGAAAATTTAACCAAACGGAACGCAATCAACTTCATGCCTATGAATTAATGACACACAACGCTGCGTATGAGTAATGCCAGACTTACTCTACACCCCAGTGTTTCTCGTTGTCTGACTTTCTTTACTCGGCTTGATGATGTTTAAATACCCTTGTGGACATAAGACTTATGCAAATGCCGCTCTTTCGACTGATTGTTCCCATAGGAGCTTTTTAATATAATTGTCCGCGTAAGCCTTGTAGTTGATCGATTTCCCTCGAACAAACTTAAAACTTTCCACACAAAAAACATTTTTACGATCTGTTCTTTCTTAAGGCGATATTTGATATACAAGCCTGTTATAGGTAGACGTTGGTTTATATTAACGAAACATGCAAGAAATTCTTTAGCGATTACACAGAGAGAAATCAACAAGAATTTAATTTTTTTCTTTATTGGTATTTTGAAATTTTCTTAGAAGACAAGGCATTATTATCTTTTTAATAGGGTATTCATTGAAAATGAAACATGGCAAACGGTCTGGCAACGCCGCATTGGGATTGACCGTTAAGGAACTTGACATTTGTGACCATAAAAAAATGTCAAGAAAATTTAATTCATAATTAACCAAAAAGCAAAGCCAAGAGAAATGTGAAATGCAAATGTTATTGAATGACATCCGACTGCGTAAAATTCTGTTTAACAGTTTGAAGCAAGTTGGTGACTCTTAAACTGTTAAGCAAAAACTGTAGCACTTCAAGTCAATAAGTTATAGCTTGGTATATTTAATATCTGGTAAAATATTGTTGGACCTTTGAAAATGTTTATATATATATAACTGTGTATTCATTAGCTAATTAGTCTTGCGCCGAGGCAATTCAAATGGGAATTTTATTGATTTCGTTTGTAGTGCAAAAACATTTTGTTTGCCTTTTAATTAGATTGAAAAATTTAATTATTTATTGTGAAATAAGAAAATACAGCGGGAAATTAATTACTTTCATATTGCTCAGGTTTTCAATTAAAAGCGAAACTTGAGCTGAATTTTATTTAGCTTTCATTTTGCTAAACGACTTTTCCGCATTGACATTTTCCATTTCCCATTTTCCCTAAAGAATGTTATAACAATGGATTCACAGATACAGGTGCAATAAAATAGATATAGATGTATTTTTTTATTGTAAAATATATGTGATAAATTTCACTCACAATTTTGAGATTTTCCATTTTGATAAAATTTATGCACCTCAATAAAATCTTAATTGATGATGTTGTTGAATATTTGACTTAAATCGGGTTTCCTTTGATAAAAGACTCTGGACATTTTGACATTTTGACTGAAGAATGAAGAGTTGTGCCAATTAGTGAATTATATTTCAAATTTGTTATTAAAATGCTTTATGCTTATATTGTGATATGTAACTGAACAAAGTATTCAGCTGCATTTTATCTGCATGCCACCAGCATTTCACCTGCATTTCACCTGCATTTTATGCATTCGTAAATGTCTTCTCTGTACTCGAATCGTTGAGAGAATATTCGAATGCATCAAATTACATTTACACAGATATGCATTCATAATGGGACGACAAATATGCAACGAACACTTCATTAGTGCCGCAAACGAACACACACACATGCAGTACACAGGTGTGTGTCATAAATAAAATAAAGAGCAATGTTGGCAAAAGCCAAAATGCAATTTTAAGTTCGTACAATTTCATTTATGCAACTCAATGGCCAATTGCATAAAATAACACACACACCTATTCAGACATACACAGACACACACACACACATAAACACACACAATCAGATGCACACATTGTTACCTGCTTATAAACCAAAGGCAAAGCTCCCAAATTTACTGAATTACATATTTAAAAATGTGTATAAATATAAATAAAAATATGTATCTACATTTAAGCTATCACCTATATATGTACGAGCGTACACATATATACATATATACATATATCTATATATAACATATAGAGTACAATAATCTCCATGTTCTCTTTATACTCCTAATAAACTTTAATTATTTAACATTTCCATTTTTTATTGCTTTTGGTTTTATATTTCAATAATTGATTTTTTGACGCTTAATTGCTTTTTGACATTACATTAAAGTTTACTTCAATAGGAAATGCATAAATTATTATATACGCATAAAGAACTCCATTGATGTCAATAAAGTCATGGACATAGATATAGATACTTTCTTTTTATGTATCCTTCTAATATTTCTGTGCTTCAGTTTGATTTATAAGCAACCTCTTTGGTCACTTATTATTGATATAATAATGAATTTTACAGATTTGCATTAAGCTAAAAGTTGCTTTATGTTTATCAATGTCTCTTTTTATATGTTCTTCACTTCGGTCACCTCCATTGTGGCTTATAATAAATGGAGTTCAGAATGCGCGCACATTAGATAAGCCAAAATAGATGCAGATAAATTTATTTTAAAATATGTTAAAAGCTAATTTGATTATAGAGATTAATTTAGACTCCGATATCGAAATAGAATTTTTCAAAATAATAAAAAATTGCGTCGCTAAAAATAACCCAAATTTGCATAACCCATAAACACATGCATACACACCAGTATATATACATATTAATATGTATGGGTGTGTGTGTGTGTGTGTGTGTGTGTGTGTTATGTTTACCCATTTTCTGTGCTCTGTTTGTTTTAGCCAACGGAAATTTATTGATACTCAATGAAAAATGAAAACAAGGAATGGGAAATGACAAAAAACAGCAAGTATAAGTGCTTTAAAAAGGTTTCCTCGACTAAAAAATACCCTTCGTGACACAAAAAAATTTCCATTTAATAATATACATTAATTTAAAGCTCATAGGAGATGTTACTGCTATCGTTCTTTTATTTATCTATTTATCGAATATGTAAAAGAATAAAGTTTCCTACATGAAGTTTTAAATGTCTTTAGTCAGACATTTCTAGGAGGATTTAGAAGCTAATGTTGATATACCATATACTTAAAGCCTGACAGCATGTTATACCCGATTCACAGGAAACACAGGGTATACACAGAAAACAACAATAAGGACTACATTGAACGCAAACTGCGACAATATTTGGCAGTGCGAAAGGGCGAACAAGGGTCACAGGTGGGCAAATATGGCTTGCTTGATGGAAGGTGGTAAAGGTATAAGGGAGTGGGTGGGGGTTTCTAACGGCATTTTATGGGTTGGCATCGCAATTGTGTGCGTTAAAGCATTTGTCAACAAAACGTTGGCAATTTAACAATTTGAGCACAGCGCAACGTTGACTTTTTATAGTTCTCGAATTTATTTACTATTTGTTCATGTGCTTACTTAGGGGTTCGACTAGGGGTTTCGACTTAGGAGTGTCGACTAAAAAGGGGCTGGTTAAAGAGATGGGCATGGTCGTGCTTGACTGGCAGCTGGGCTGCATCTGAAGCGTAAACTGTAAATTGCGCGCTGCTGTTTTTGTTGCTTAAGAAATTGGCTTTATTTTTATTGGCATTCAAGCAGGTGACTGGCTCGTTTGCTTCTCTCTTTCTTTATATATATAATATATATATATGTATATACCTGTCTCCCTTTCATTTTCTCTTTTTCTCACTCTGTCGTCTCGTGTCGATTGCGACAACTTCGTTATGCTGTTTTATTTTGTCGTTGCCTGCTCCACAAAATAAATACAAAAAAAGAGAAGAAATTTATTTCATCTCAGACTCCAGCCTCCTCTTACTTTCTCTCTCCATCTCTCTCGCTTGCTCTTACTGGCAGCGTGTGTATTTGCTCACGTAATTCCCTAATTAAATACTTAAATTGTAATTGCTTTCGAACATTTCATGACACCGTCTCTGCCACAGGACCCCAAAAGTAAAACCAGTTGCCGCCTGCTGTCTCTGCCTTTCGTTGGCTCTGTTTCTACCTCTGAATACGGCTACAGCTACGGCTACGGCTACGGCTACGGCTACGGCTACGGCTCCGGCTCAACTTGGGTCCGGGCATCATTAAAACGCGCACAGGTAGCATACACACACATATATATATATAGAAAATATATATATAGAGAAGTCTCCGCTGGCAGGGACATATGCTATATGGCTTGTTATACACACGATATATACGTAGTTACATCTTAATGATGCACACATACAGGTAGATAGAGTGTGTTTAATATGGTTTCAGTTTGCAGCGAAAAAGGTGTAAAAAATCTACAACGAGAGCAATGTAAACCTTGCCCTATCGTAAATTAAATATACATCTATATATATATATGTATATACATATACATATTTATAGATATATACGTATACTCGACATAATTGTCAAACGATTGTCTCTATATAGTAGCTCTATATATATATAGTAGCCCTATATAGTATAATTTGCTAAGCTTTTGACGGTTGAGCTGTAGAATAAGAAATTGTGAGCTGTGCGTTTTATACCAATATGTATAATTAAAAGCTTATCTTATATGTGTCGTATAGCTATTTAATACGGCATAACTATATCATATTGATATATTTGTGTACATATATATTTATAATTTATTTATTAAGATAAATGAGCTGTTTTGCTTAACCAGTAAATGTTCTTATAGCTATAGATCTAGCCATAGCGTTGCGTTTGCAACATGTATTTCGTACACATCGATAACAAATCTCTCGTTAAGCTTATCAATAAGTTATCGATATTTACGCTTAACAATAACGTGTCTATTGTGGAGCTCAGCAAATGAGTATTGACTACTCTAAACTTTTAGTACACAATCGCATTCTCAATATATCGATAACTTAACGATTGTTAAACATATCCCCAAGTAAGCGACTGTTGCGCTTGACGATTACTTTAAGTGCATTTCCAACACACACTCGCATTATCAATATATCAATCACTAGTCGGTATTTTAAATGATCGATAAATATTGACATTTCCTCTATAGTTGATCCTATCAGCAGTCTAACTTTTGAGCTTATCGATAAAGATGCTTGGGAAAGCAGAACTGGTTGCTAACCTTTAATAGATACCTTCACATCCAACCTTACAAATTTATCGATAAACAATCGAAAGTAGCGCTTAGCTTAAACGATTTATTGCGCTACTGCGACACATGCTTACCTGTGGCAATGTGTCTCTCTCTCTCTCTCTCTCTCTCTCTTTCTCTTTCTTTCTCTCTCGTTCTCTCTCATTGCTTTGTGCTGCACGTTAAGCTATATAAGTCATCACTTTAATTTAATTGTGCACGGCTAAGCTGGTCGCACTTACGACCCGAGACACGCCCCCACACACCCACACACACACATACACACAAACACACACACACATGTATGTATGTATTGCACGTGGCTATTGTATTGTACATATGCTGACCATGTTCTGGCCATGTTCCGGCCACGTTTTTATGTGCTTTTAAGTGCGCAATTAAAGGTCAATTGCAGTCGAAGGTGGCCCAGAAGTATGCTATAAACTCGCACACACACACACACACACACACTAGCAATCGCACACACCCAGAAGCTGAGTTCTAATTGATATCTAAATTGCTTTCACAGCAGGCGCCTGTTGTTTAAATCAATATCAAAATGTTCGATCAAAACTAATGTCAGCTATTTAAGTGAATCAAAATTACGCGTGCAATAATTTAAACAAAAATACACACACACACATACATACATACATACATACATACATACATACACATACATGCATATAGTGACAAGCTGGATAGAAAATCGGTGCAACATGTATACACACATCCACTCAAAGTCAATAAGGTAGAGCAAAGTACACAAACTGCCAAAAATGATTTAATAATAGCTCAGAATGCGCCGCCGCCAATCGATGAGAGAAAGGATCAAAAGCCAATTGATGTTAGCAATGTACACACCGAATCTAAATCCGATGTCGGTAGCATACAGAAGGTTGTCTCACCACCGCCTGAGATCGATGTATCAATACTGTTGCAATTCAAGGCCGGTCGTATGAATCTCGTTGAGAAAAAAGTGGATCCCGATCAGCGACGTGGCTTGATCTATATGTATCGCGATCTCGACCGTCAGATGCACTTCTGTTGGCGAGATCGAGATGCAATTGAACCGGAAACTGATGTAATCGCCGAGCCCGGTTATTTAGAGTTTCGACATGTCACCTCCTGTAAAACGGGACGAGTTTTTGTCCTTAAATATCGGAAATCGAATCATCGTTTCTTTTTCTGGATGCAGGATCCGCGCACGGAACTCGATGAAATAAACTGTGCCAATGTAAATGACCTTCTCGAGGCGGATAAGATTGTTCCAGGGTTGCCAGAGCGTTCGAATCCAACAAACTATTTACAATAGATGCCACCCAATGTGCAAATATACATATGTATGTATAGACATATATATTTTTTAAGGAAACCTTTTTGCAATTTGTCACACCTTTATAAAATATCCATAAAATATCGATAGCACAGAATATGATTAATAAAATCTAATGTCGCTAAGTAAAAATTTAATTGACTGGATCTATCGATTTCCATTATTAATATAGGTTTGTCAAATATAATTTTCATTTCAATTTAATTGATAAAATATATACTTTCTAATACGTAAATAAGAGATTACTGTAAATTAACATTTATCGATAACATAGTCCTTGCTTACTTAATCTTTTAAGATATTTCAAAATGTACTTCAATTTATTTAAAATTTTATAGTTGACAAAGAAAGTTTTTATTAATGCATATTCGGACAAAAAAATGTAAGTCGAAACTTTCTGCACGTTGAAAAACTTTTTGAAGCTTCCACTACCAATTTTGCTGTTGAGAAAAAAGCATCTCTTCAATGTCCTTAAAACTATGTAATGCCGGTAAAAAAAAAGAGAGAGGGAAAAAAACATGCAATAACCGCCTGATAGCTCACTCTCTATCTCTCTTTCGCTGCCCTCTCCGCAAAACCCAAAAGAAGTTACGAAGATAAATGAGATGGCATAAGTTAGACGACAACTCGAGCAGAGGACGTGCAAAGCGGCAACCAACTAAAAAATAAAACACTTAAAATTGATATAAAAGGACACCGAAATGGGCACCATAAAAAACTACTCAAGGGCGTATCAGACTAACAGATATCCTAGACATTGAGCATTGACCTATATTATCTAAATATAAATATAATCATAAGCTTCTTGTTCATTAATTGAGTTTTGATTATCATATTATCTCTATGAAGGTTTTATAAGTTCTGAATTCCGTTAAATCTTAAACTCAAGCTATGAATAGCTCACAAATCTAATTTTTTGTTTATAGCTTGAACAGATCCTGAGTTCAATCTGTTTACGTGTCTTATAATGCAGTCTATTGCATTTGTTGCCTGGATTCTAGTTTCATTTAGAATCTTTAGTTGCAAATAGGTCAGAAATCAAATTTCGTGTGTCTGCTTCAAATAGTTTTCGAGTTCATGATGAGGAATCTTCGATCTGGATTATTGTTAAAATGTTCCATTTTAAGTTACAAATAGATTAAATACTAGATTTCCCTATTTCTTATCTAACTTGAATATTTCTTCAGTTTCATGGGGATTGCAGGCCTTGTAAATAGCTAAAGCGGCAAACAGTTGACATCCTCAATTACCCTTAATGCAAACCTTAAATAGTTGTTGAATTTCAAAAATCAGCGTATGCCCTATAGGGTAGTCGCTGGTACATGCTGCCTGCGGGTTTTTTTGGCTACAGGGTATAGGCATATAAAAAGTAGATTTCGTAGGAAAAATTGTAAAATAGTTGTAAAGTGCAAGTAAGCCAAAGGGTATGGGTAAAAAGGCTGGGTCAAGTGTTGGGGGCGTGGCATGCGACAGCAGCAAATTTTGTTGTTGTTTTTTTGGGCATTTTTGTTGCTGCATTTTTTGCCTGCTTCATTTGCGCGCGCTTTTTGCGCTTTGCTTTCAATTGGTTTTTGGTTTTGTTGTTGTTTGTTTTCGTTTTTTTTTATAGATGGAAAATGAAACTAAGTGAGTGGAAGGTTTTCTGTTTTTTTTTTTTGTTTTTGGGTGGTCAGGCGCAAAAATGTGATAAAAAACGCGCTGTCTAAAGTGCTGGAAAATGCGAAAACGTTGTGCAAAACAAACAAAATTTTCGTGCATGCCAATAGTAAACTACGCGAAAGCAAAATTGTTGCATAATGAAAGGGCATGAAGTGCAGTTTGCTGCAGGCAGCCAAATAAACACACACACACACATTCACAGACGCTTAAGAGTGTGTATGTGTGTGTGTCATTCCACTTGGGGCGTTTCCTCTGTCATTTACAACTTTGACAAATTCAAACGCATTATTAGTTGTAATTTGCTTGATTGAGTGTTTGTATTGTGTGTGCGTATAGTTTGTGTGTGTGTGTGTGTGTGTGTGTGTGTGTGTGTGTTGTGTGTGTGTGTGTAATGAGTGTGTTTATTGTGTGGTGTGTGTTCAATTTAGCCTTGGCAACTTTTGCCAATTGCACTCTGCTCAAAACATCTGCAGAGATTTTAAGGGTTTGTTTCTGGCCAAGAGCCAAAGTCAGCCGCTGAGCAATTGAAAACCAAGTCAGTCAGTCAGCCAAACGTTTGTCAGTCTTCGTCATTTAATTTCTTTTTTCGGTCCGACAATTAGTTAGTAAATCAATTAAGTTCGTTAATCAGTCAGTTAATCTGTCTGTCTGTTGATTGGTCAGTCCGTCTTAGTAAGTTCCAGGCATTCAGTCAGTCAATCAGTCAGCTAGTCATTCAATCAGTCGTTCAGACAGTAAGTCCGTCACTCAATCAGTCAACAAATAGGTCTGTCAATCACAGTCAGTTAGTCAGTTAGTCAGTCAATCTATCTGTCAATCAACTGTTCCAGTCACAAACAGTCCGTCAGTTAGTCAGTTCAATCAATCCGTCTGTCAAACACAGTCTGGGAAAGTCAGTCAGTCAGTCAATCTATCTGTTAATCAATTGTTCAGTAACACAGTCAGTCAATTAATAGGTCTGTCAATCACAGTCAGTCAGTTAGGTAGTCATTCAATCAATCGTTCAGTCAGTCAGTCCGTCACTCAGTCAGTTAATCAGCTGCTCAGTCAATCTATATGTTAATCAATTGTTCAGTCACACAGTCAATCAGTCACTCAATCAATAGGTCTGTCAGTCACAGTCAGGCTCAGTCAGTCAATCTATCTGTCAATCAATTAATTGTTCAGTGTTCAGTCAGTCAGTCAGCTAGTTATTCTGCTAGTAGGTAAGTCAATCTATTTGTCAGTCCATATGTCTATCAATCCCAGTCAGTCAGTCGGTCCATCTATCAGTCAGTTAATCAATCCGTTTATTAGTAAATCAGTCAATCCATTTGTCAATTATTCCATTCAGTCAAATTCAGTCAGTAACCTACCAACCGTCAACTTTATATTTCAAGTGTATTAAATCTGACTATTATATAATAAAGCTTCTTTGCTTGAAATCCGATTTAAATTGATACTTATAAAGTTTCAACATTTTCTAGTATCCTCACATGCTAACAAACAGTGGATGCAGTTATAATGAGCTGGTTCAATTTGCTGTTGCTGTTGCTGTTGTACAATAATTAATCGCAAGTGCCGATTAAAAATTACGCCAAGCGAAGAAGTAGCAGAAGAAGAAACTTTGCTCATTAGCTGTTATACAAAAGCTGTCTTTCAAGTGGCTTTGCTCACTCTTTCAGCTTAATTCGACTCGATTTTTAAGCAGCTGCTCCTTTTGCTCAGATCCTTGCTTCATTCTTCAATCGCATCCGCTCATTCGGAGCAATTTGCTAAGCCATGGCATTAGGCAAGCAGCTACAGCATTGGCCAAAACGTAGCAGCAACTGCATATACTTATGTGTATGTATATAAATTCTATATAAAGCTGCACAAGTGCTATTAAAATTACTTAAAACCAGGCAACAATAAAAGGAAGCAGCTTAAATATGCCGCTTATTGATGCTGAGTACAACAGCAGCAGCAGCAGCAGCAGCAGCAGCAACAACAATTTTTACTTGTTTGTGTGTGTGCTGAAGGATATGTTGACACGGCTCCTTAGCAAGCTACGCACATAACGGCACCGTAGACCTTTGCCTGCCACGCCCACTCACACCCACAGCTAATGCTGCTGCTGCTGTTGCTGCTGTTGCTGCTGCTGCTGCTGCTGCTGCTGTTATGCGTGTTGCATACTAATTTCAAAAATTTGCCATTACATTTGTAGTTCGCAGTGTTCGTCTATCTGCTCCGCCCGTTTTTGGCCAACACGCATTACTTGCAATTGGTACAAATGTAGTTTGGCTATGTTTTCGGCTTGATTATCAAAAGCAGCAGCAACAGTAGCAGCAGCAGCAGCAAAAGCAGCAACAGCAGCAACACACATCCAACAAATTGTTGGCATTTATTTCTAGTCAAAGGTGAGGCAAAAGTGTCTTAACTACATACAACACACATTCTTGCAAACACACACGCACGCACAGACGAACACACACGCACGCACGCACACACACACACACACACACACACACACACACACACACACACACGCGCACACACACACACACACACGCACACATGTTGCTGCTGCTGCTGCACTTGAAGATCAAAGCAAAATTTTCATGCAAATAAAACTTTTGGCCAAAAGGCTTGCCTTCTCCTTCTCTTGCTCCTCTACATACACATACACACACACAGACGCACACACACACATACACACACATACACACACAACGTTCCCCCACCTCTCCTCGCCTCTTCTGCCTTTTAGCCATTTCTTCGCCCTTGAGTTAATTGCCAAGTATTTGAGTTGGCAACATAACTAAAAACTTGGAAGAGAAAATAAATTAAGAAATTTGATATTCATTGCAAAATAGAGCAAAACAAGATGTTACGCAGTACTTACGTCTGATAGAAACTTAATTACGAGCTGTTTAATTGTCTGTTGATGGTTACGTTGTAAATGGAATTGAGTTAAATTGAAGTCATTTCCCAGTTGTCACATTCAAAGGATTTTAATAGAAGCCAGTAAAACGTTTAGGAATATATAATAAGAAAAGAGAATTCAATGATAAGCTGGGTAATAAACATAAGTATGAATAAGACATAGGAAAGAGATATAAAAAGAGAGGGAAAAAAAGAAAAAGAAAAAGGGATAGCAAACGGAAATGTAGAAAATTAATGAATGACTAACTAAAAGCGAGTTACGGAACACATGAATAGAAACACAAAAATGATAAAGAGGCAAATAAAAAAAGACTATGACGATAAAAAAGAAATAAAAGCTTAAGAGAGGTAAAGTGAGCGAGCGAGAGAGGGGAATTTATACAGGATGCAGTAAGTGATAGATAGAAATAAAGAACAAGAAAGACGGATAAGCGGGATAAACATAGATGAAGGCCAACTACGTGATGTCCGCAAATATGTGAGAATGTGAACGTTTTGTAAAACATTTACGGATATGGGATGAAGAAGAAGAAGAACGTTGCACAAAACAATCAAAACGGACAATTGCGATGGCAACAAAGACAAAAGCTTAAGTCACGTAAAGCAGAGGGGAGGAGGAGAAGTAGCAGGAGAAGGAGGGGGACGGATAACAAAAGCGAAACTGAGACAGAGTTTCTAATACCTGTATTAGCAAGTTAAGAGGTCTTTAAAATGTATTTCAGCTGCGCTCGAGAGACCTCTGCAGAGCTTAAGTCAAGGAAACCTTTAAATTTGTCATTTACACACGCACACACACACGCACACGCGCGTATGTCATAATTGTCAATGTCAAGTGCGCTTTGGATACCCAGGAGCTTAGTTTGGGGCAAAGGCCGACAGCTGACCACAGCTATAAAGATTTATATGTATATCTGAAAATATATATACATATATTTGTACATATTCGGATATTAAATCTAGTTTCCGGCAAGCGGAAGTGCGCCATCTTTAAAGACAGAGAGGGAGAGAAAGAGCGAGAGAAGGAAGAGTGTGAGAAAAATGATTTTGATTTGTTAGCCACTGGACTTGACATTGTCGCATAAAGGAAACGTCACTAGCCCTAAGCATGTCCTGTCAAATGGCCAGCACACAGAGAGAAAGAGATAGAGAGAGACAGAAGAGAATGAGACTTGAGCAAACATTTCCAGCTGATATGGCAGACATGTGTCTATGGCATCTAGATGTGTCGTTGCAGGCGCCGCAAAGTATGCAATCGGCTGCAAAAGCAGTTTGCCAAAAAGGCCAAAAGACTGACTGGCGTCCGTGTTGGGCCAACAATCCACACCCCATAACCTCCATTCCTTCTTCCTTTTTGGTCACATCCATAAAACGTATCCGCATCCGTATCCTGGCCTAGTTCACATTTAAGCATTGCGCCGGGCAATAATTCAGTCGTCCGGGCGAGAAGTCGCATAAAAATCAAATAAAAGTGCCAAAAAATAAAATGAAAAAAATTGCTCTGTGAAATTGTACAATAATAAAATTTTAGCCCGTGCTCACTCTCATTACTCCCTCCCTCCTTCTCTCTCTCTCTCTCTCTTTCTATCTTATAGTTTAGCTCTGCAGATAAGAAGGCCAAGTTAACCCAGTTTCCGCTTTTTGGCGCAATGAATAAATTTTCGCTTAGTTTTCTGTGTCGCATTTTTCAATTCTCAGCTTTCAGCTGCATGAAAACTCATCTACACACACACACTTACAGAATGCAAAGTTTGCAACAACACTAAAACATATTGGATTGCATTAATCACAGGCTCTCTACTAACAGATACACTGTTTACCACATTTGTAGAATCGTATTTTATTTGTAAGATATTCTACATTATAGGGTATACAAATTCAAGTCTTTATTTAGTAAAAAATCTGCTGAAAATATTTCAAATATTTTAACTTCAGAGTTTTTAGGCTCGGAGTTTATTGGCTTATTAAGTATAGCAAAGCAAATTTTGAACAGCTCAGAATATAATTAAGTTCTGCATTGTAAAAATATACTCTTTATCCATTCTATCATCAGTGACTCAATTTGATGGGGTTTATGTTTAGGTATATAACGAACCGGTTGAAGTCAATTAAGTTTTTGATTATGACAGCTGGAGTAAGAGCAGTCTTCTTCAATATCTATTTATTCTGTTCAATCTTATTAAAATCCATGCAACTTCTTTTGATAAACAGAGCCACCCACTCCACTTTCTAATGGCCGCAGGGTATTAAAAACTTTCAAGTAACAATAGAAATGCCAAAAAAAGACAAACAACTACAGCAAACAATTGTTGGCAAACGATACTTTGCACAGTTGAAATTGATAAACGTAATTAATTAAAATTCGGAAGTGTGCGTAACGAAATATTTTGTCCAAAAAAATAAAGAAGAAGAAGAAGGAGAAGAGAGCAGTAGCAGTAGCAGAAGTGGGCACTAAAGTTGAATCCATATTTCACGGCATTTGGGGATTACGGATTATGACAGCCAACAAACGTGCCAGCCGGGATTCAGGACCAGAGACTCGGGCAAACAAATCCTAACAAATGGATCCACGGGGGGTGTGTGTGTGGACAAGGACAATGGATCCTTTAGCTTAACCCGCCGAGAGCACCAAAATACAAATAAATACAAAATTACACAAATTATTTTCAAACATTTAATGAAAATCTGCAAAGTTGCGGGCAACATTTTCTGGATTATATATATAAATATATGTATATATATATAGAAATTCTTTATGCTAGATAATAAATCAGCTTGCTTTTAGTTTATGAGCGAACTTGCCCCTAAAAAAGTTTTCCGTGCAAATTATGAGCGTAATTGCATCAACATGCGCACAAACAGTGTTAACTAACAAAACTATTTGTATATAATTCGCAACTGGTTTAAGAGTTTAATTAGTGAAGAGTGGAAAAAAGTGGAGCAGCAGAAGGACTTTGTAATTGGCACTTTTTTGTGCTCATTGAGATATAGTTATCATTGTTATTATCATTATTTTTATTATTATTCTTTTAATTAATTGAAGTGGATAATACTCATTTACTAAAATACCGCTGGGATTCGAACTCCGAAACGTTGTTGATTAGTGGACTTACTGATTAGACTAAAACACATTTGACAAGAAATGCTTGTTGGAAGTACAATTTGGGAAAATTAAACCGTCGATAATGAGTTATTATGTGGAATTAGATCGGATAAAAACTACTGATAATGAAGAGAATTTGCAGAGTACTATCGATGTATGCTAGATTATATTAATACCTACAATAGTAGTTGGATTAATTTGAATTATCGGTAGCCCTTAGCAGCACTTAATTTCGATACACACTTTAACTATATTATATAATATTATTAATTATATCAATGACAATGAATAATTTGTCAAAGCTAAGTTATCGATAGACTAAATAGCAGTAATCATCGATTACAAGTCAATATTAAATTGAAACGTGCTTAAGTACAACTTGCATTTACATAATGTGTTTGCACTTGATAAACCAATATTTAAATCGATTTCTTTACACAATTGCATTTTACACTTTACGATTGTCGGCATTCTAGGGTTAAGGTTAAGACTGGCAGGGGTTGGAGTGCGGTTGGGGGTGGTGGTTGGGTGCGGTTTGTAGTGTTGAACATGACAGAAGTGCATTTAACAAATTAAAATAGTAACCGGGACGATGCGATTGCGATAATAAAGCTGATGATGCCATTCGAAAGGGGTCTGCTAGTGGGATCCTGCACACTGGACATTTCCACTGATGATGATGATGATGATGATGATGATGATGATGATGATGATGATGATAATGATATTATTGTTGTTGTTGTTGTAGCTGTTGTTGGTAGCGAGCAAAGCTGAAATGCAATGCAAGCCAGAAGTGACACGCAGAAAAGGATATATATAACATTTACTAATAAATTTCATATTTATGTAAGGACATTGCTGGACAGGCCACGGCAGGACGAATGGAAGGTTCTGGAACTCCGAGGAGTCCGACTCATAGCCGGACTGTGACACGGACACAAGTCCGGAACCCAAAAGAGCGCTGAAAATCAACGTGAAATTGCACCGAGTTATGTCTGTCTATGTATGAGTGTGTGCATAAGTATGAGTGTGAGTGTGTGTGTGTGTGTACGTGTGTGTGTGGGCGACGCCATGGCACAAAACAGTGCGGTTGGCAATGCAAACAGCAGGGCTGGCCAAATGGAGCAGCAGCGGGAGCGTTGAAATCACAGCAGGACATAAAAAGGATGCGTGGCAATAAAAATAAGCGAAAACAAACAAACAAACAAACACAGAGACAAACGGAGAGACAGACAGACAGACAGACAGACAGTCACGATGAACAGGATGCAGGACGCAGGACATTGTGCAGTAGGGGGTAGGGGCTTTGGGGCGTGGCAGTGGAGACGAAGGCATGGCCAGGTCACAATTTGCCGTCTGGCTGAGTGCATTGCTCTGGCAGTCGTTGCCATTGAAAGAGACAAACAGTAGGTGGGTTAAGAGAGTGGAGAAGGGGTTAAGGGGAGTAAGGGGTGAGAGCGGGAGGTGGAGAAAGCAAATATAAATATTCTTCAGTGCACACAAGTCAATTAGTTTAAAGCTATAAAAAACGAAATAGCGCAACTCAATATAAATTTTTTGTCAAATAAAATACATAAAATAAATATATGTATATATGTATGTATAAAAATATGTAGAGAAAAATTTGATTGACTGATTGATAAACCAAGCAGCATCCAACCGATAGAATCCTACAAATATATACAATATTTTTATCGATATGCTAAAATGTTAGCATCTAGAATTTTCTAGCATATATTATTTGGATTTCTGTAATTTTTTTTAAAATGAATTTTCAAGTAAAATAAAATAATATATTTTAAGTGTTTTTTTTTTAAATTGTTTTTATTCGAAAATCAACTAAATAAAATTTTCTTTTGCTCTGAACTTTTGTATACAAATTGTGAAATTTTAGTCTTATATTTTTCTCATATTTATAATGAAACAATCAAATGTCCAATCCGATTGTTTGATTATAATATTCATATATATGTAGATATAGCAATGAAATCTAAATGCAAATCAGATAAAATTATGCTGCAACACGTTCAATCACAATAATTGGAAACGACAAAACAAAACCGAATCGAAAATGATTTTAATTTCAAAATAAATTATCAGATTTGACGCAATAATTATGATGCGATGGATGTGGTGGTCACGCACACACACATCCACACACATCCACACACACATACACATACACAGAGATAGGTAAATTGGAATTGCGGTTGTTATGCATATGTATCACGTTTTACATATCAGCACAAATTATCCGTAAATGCTTTCAATGAAATGCACAGTGATAAATATTTATGCCCATTCTTAAAATTTTTGGCGTTGCATTCAATTATAATTATGCAGTGAACAGCGGTCGTATATGCAATATATATATTTATTATATCATTAAATTTAGTCTAGTATTAAAAGTGTTAGACAGCAAGAATGGGTGGAACGAAATCCTCTTTTTCCGTTCGACTAACTATGCGAACTAAGCTTTTAATAGAGTTAAATTGTTCAATTTTAGTTATCAGATGAATAAAAATACTTTAATTTATAGCGAATAACAGAACACTCTTAGATAACAGGCTGACGAGTTTGCTTTTAAGAATAGAATAAAATTTTTATCAGAAACAATAAAACTTATAAAAAATTCGACATCAAATTACATATGTAATCAATTGTATAAAAAATATATATATTCCAGGAGTATCAGCGTCTGCGACTTTCTTTTTCTCTTTCAAATACATTTATAAAATATTTGTTATATTTATTTATTAATAATTTCCCATATTTGATGCAATTAAATGTGACAGCTGTAAAGTAATTGTATTACAAAAAAAAAAAAAAAGAAAACGAAAGTTATTTATAAAAACATTTGTACGAAAAAAGTATGCATAAACAATTGTTGTTAATGTGTGAATTTAAATTTGTAATATTTGTGGAGCTAATAAAAAATAGTAAAAACAATTTATAAAAGAAAAACAATTTATATCTTACATATAAAATCGTATTTAAATGTTTTTTTATTAGTACATTTAAATTATGTTTATAGTCAATTATTTAAGAGAATCAAAATAAAATGGATGTTAATTTTAAAGGAACAAATTACGATATATGTATATAACTCAAAATATATCCACTAAAATAATTGAATATATTCCTCAACAGGTTTGAGCTTCTAATTAGTAAGCTATTTGTTTTGTATTCATTATCAATGTCTAGGTAAAATGAATCACTGTATGATAAAAACAAATCTCAATTGTTATTTAATATATCGTCAAGCAAACACTAAATAATCCAACTCTGCTTCTTACGCATAGCTAATTCCACAAAGCTTCAATTTGCAAGCACTGTTGCTCATTAATTCTCAAGACTTGGAAGCTTGCTTAGATTATAATGCTTGAATACATTTGCTCATGCATAATTAATTATTTGAGTATATTAATGCTGTTGTTTATCGATATCAATGGAGTTATCGAATACAGTTGATTAAATGTTGAACGCAACTGACTCCAGTAATTATTTCTGTTTCACTTCTTCTCCCTTTCTCTAACAATTTGCACAATTTGGTAAGCAGACATAGTCCAAATTCGTCATATTTCAATTAATAATTGAGGCACAGATAAATCCACATCCACACACACTCTCGTGTGTGTGTGTGTATATGTGTGTGTACATTTGATATTTGCCTAGGCAACAAGATTGGTTTCGCCCGAGTTAGTTTGACAAACTAACCGAGTTTGTCAGCTTGGCAATTGGAGAGCAGGGTTGCCAAGTGTTTGCAAAAGCCAAACTTAAGCTCTAAGCACTTGACATTTCACGCTTCATAGCAATCGCAATCGTGTCCACAAATTCCCAATGTCCTTTCCTTTCCTTTTCCTTTACCTTTCTTTCCTTTCCTTTGCTTTCCATTCCTCACTATTTACTTATTTTGTCGGCTTGGCTCCGGACTCTAGCAGATTCTTGATTAAACATTTGTGTTATGATATAAATACATATGTGTGTGGGTGTATATGTGTGTGCGCTTAGCTTAGGTGTGTACTTACATTTCGCTTTGATTGCTATTTACCGCCTGACTGCATCCTTTTAGCCTTGCAGTTTTGATCCTTTAATAGAATATTTAATTTTAATTACAAACATTTGATTTCCCACTTCAGCCATCGTCGACGCTGCAAGAGCAAGAGAGAGATGGCTATAGAGAGAGAGAGAGAGAGAGTGGGAGGTAAAGTGACTTTAAAAATGCATGACATATGTCTTTCTATATATGTACACACACACACCTGCCTCGACCTCTATCTCAGGCTGGCGAATTGAATGCGTGTGTGTGCCCGTGAGCAAGAGACAGATGAAGACAGAGACAGAGACAGAGGCAGAGAAGTAGACAGCGATGTAGACATAGATGGAGACTCTCTCTACTAAGTACTCTCTATAGTATATACGCTTTTCTCTATACATACACCCTTTTGTTAATGTCCCAGACTTGAATTGTTGACGACGTCTTGAGTCCCCATTGGAAACTCTCCCTTCAGCTCTTTGGGAGTACGCAACATCGCAGACAACATTTAATGCAAATATCTATTATAATTCGCAATTGGTTTTTCTTTTAAAATTTAATGTTACGCTTAATTTTATGCATGGGGGTACTCCATACAAACGTGTTTGTAGGGTTTTCCTTGCCTATCGATATATTTTTACCGATTCTGCTATACCGACTTATATAAATCGATCTGTTATGTATCGATATTTTTTTTATTGATATGCGAATATTCGATTAGTCTTTATTCAAGTAAGCCTATTAGTGAATATCGATAGGTATGTATGTGTGCTTATCAACAGGTATTATCGAAAGGCTTGTGTGCCTATCGATTTATGCATATCGATAATTACTGCTTTGGCTGAACAAATCAATAAAATCTAATCAAATGACAAACTTATTATATTGTATTATAAAACAGATAATCTCTAGATCTATAAGATGGTAACAAAACATTTAGTATATAAGTACAGTTATACTCTACTTGATAAATTCCAATAGAAAAATTTATAATAGAGCGAAACCAAAACTTTATTGAGCGACCCTCGCAATATAGAAGGTTCATGTGGCAGATGCTGCTTGCAACGCTTATTTGTTGATGTGCGTATGTTGCATTTTATGTGGCATGCCTCTGGGATGATAAGCGCTGCGTATGTTGACAGCGACGGAGCAGCATATTGGGTAGGGGAAGGGGTAGGGCGGATAGGGTATTCAATGGTTGTTGCATGCCACAGCGATTGAAGAGTCATAGCAATGACCTTTGTTGCACTTGGATGCGTTCGCATGAGCATGAAAAAAAGTCAAGCACAAAGTAAGGATAAAAGATGAAAAATGAAAAATGCAAAATGAAAAACAAAAATGTGAAATAGATGCGAAAAATATGAAAAATATGGAAAAAAAATGAGAAAACATGTCTAATAATGCTTAGCGCTAACATTCATTTTCATTTCTTCTTTCTTTTTGCTCTCTTTGCAGGTGAGTAGACGAATGCGTATTTGGCATTTTCAATTTCCACACATCACTCTGATGTGCAGGTAGTTGGTAAGTAGTCAAGCAGGTGGGGAATTAAACCCCATCCACATACACACATACAGACACACCTGTGCACCATTCATATTGACAGGAGATCGATTTTGCAGTCAAAGTCGAACGTTAAAGTTGAATGCGATGCTTTTCGCTCTTCCTCTCTCTCTCTCTCTCTCTCGCTCTCTCTGTCTTGCTCTCTTGGTTTCTCTGTAGATATTTGCGTTAAGTTCTGTTTGCCGGTCGCGTTCCATTTGTCAATGTGGAGCACGTACTCAATCTTCTGGCTTGTCAAACTTCCCCAATGTTTGTGCCCAAAATAATCACAACAACAAGAAATGAGAATAAAAACTGGAATTCCTTTGATGTTCCCCACCAATGTGGACGCTGCAGTTGCTTCTGTGGCACCTGCTGCGGCTGACGGCTTTACCTTGTCTTGAATATTGCTATAAAAGTATGTTTTATACACATGTTAATGTGTGTGTGTATACATGGACACACACATTGTGATAGATCTTCCCACCTACAAAAAAATATTTCAATTGTGGGTTTCGATATTGCTTCGCATCACCTGCTACTCGAATTTCATAGAAATCACCAGCGATAACAACCACTTATCGATAGGTATGAGCTGGCACAGGTATTCATAGATAACCATCATTTATTGATACGAAAAATTGAACTTGGAGGACATTGATAGTTTTCAGCGTAAACAATCAGTTATCGATAAGCGTTTTTGATGTAGAATTTTTATAATTGCACTGCCATAATTATAAGTTATATATTGCAAAGGTAATTATTTAAAAAAGATACAAGTTATTAACAATTTTATTAATAGTTTACAGCGATAACACTGATCGATTTATTATCGATAGATTTTAGTTTAGAAAGTGTTTAGTGTTAACAATAATCTGTCGATTAACTATCGATAAATATTAGTTATTACCGAATTACCATTGTTATATAGAGTTCTTATTATGCTGAATGTCAGAATTCAACTCAAGCAAAAGTGTACAAAAGTTATTTACGTATTCATGCGGCTTGTAAATCCAACAGCAGCATTTACCATGAAGTTCACGAATTGTAAACTAAATGCTAAGGCAATGGAATAATGCCAAGCCCCATAAAATATGCTCGAAATACTTTAAAATTCAGACGGGCTGTGAAATTGTTGTTGTGCTGTGTTGCGTGTCGTGTCACGAGTGCTACGAAAATAGTATTAAATTCATATGATTCTATTAGCAAAACAAACAGCGCAAACAAAAACAAACAGACGAACACTCTAAAAATACCAGGACACACATAATTTTATAACAGTATATGTATATGTATATACTTTATATACTTATATATATATATATATATATATATATATATTTATATGTATATATGTATGCATTTATGTATGTGTGTGTTTGTAGTATTGTGTGTACATATGCATCCACTCACGTAGCTCTTGAGCTCTTAGCTCTTACTCAGCATCGTTTGCCAGACTCTCTGTGCCATAACGAAATTACGAAGTTCCTAACTAAACAAGTTGCCAATACATAATAATGCACACACACACACTCACATGTATACACATCGAGTCCAACAATGGGACCGGGACGTTTGGACAGATGGGAGCAACATGGTTGGATTGTAGAGGGAACCAGAACACATAGTTTTAGAGCTTGGACAAAGGAGACGTCAGTTGTTTGGGGCCGACGCTTCAGTTCCATTTGAGTGATGTGTACGAGTATATGGTCGCTGGCTGAATGATATACTCTAACCCCTCTCTAAACATGTCCCCTCTATGGTCATACCCATTGCTATTTACAGCCCAGTTGCTCTAATAATTCAAATACACAATAAATAAACGTGCGTTGCACTGCACAAACTCTGAACAGAATACTGAGTATCCAGACTTTGAGTCGAATGAAGCGAACGTTAAAGGGAATGCGTACAAAAAGTGCTTGTCCGATTGCTATAAAACTCCTCATAAAGTGCGCTCTACAATACAGCATTAGAAGTAAAAGTTTTCTCTATGTAATCAGGAGTGAATGAATATAATTGAAAACTCCTCTCTTCTATTTTCACTTGTATGCGTACTTTTTTAACCCGCTCAAGTACTAAAAAAGTACTAATTGGAAGTTGAAAATTTTATTTGAAATGCATTACATCAAAAATAAGGTTGTGGTTGGAATGAGTACTAATGAGTACTCTATATAACAAAATGAATAGCATAAAGTACTTGATAAACACGAGTAACTAAATGAATTTAAGGAAGCTGTTTTTATATTAATAGTTCAGAGTTGGTATTTATATTAGAAAGATTAATTTCAAGTACTTCATATGGACAGTAGTAGTAAAATCCTTTAATGTATGAGAGTAAATGAATCAAGACTATTTTATTGAAAAAATAGTCAATAAATAGTCAATAAATACTCTAAAGTATTTAAATTCACAAGTACAAAAGTAATTTCATGTATACGAATATGGATTGAATTACAATTCATATATTTATTTAAAGTAATTAAATCAAGACTAATTTTATGCAAAAGTACTCAATAAATACTATAAAATATCAATATTGACACAAAAAACGCAAATTGAATTGTAAACTTCTATTAAGTAGTCTAAAAGTACGCATTTCACTCGAACTCCTTTCTATATACATACGTGTTGAGCAGTACTTCATTAGAATACTTGCTTGAAAGTTATGCTAATGGGGACACAAAAAGTGTTGCAAGGTAAAAATAAGTGCAAAGTGTTCTGTAGATCCATATAATTGCGTCCTTGTAGTCGTATTTTATTCCAATTATTTTCAACTTTTATGTACATAATTTATCATGTGAAAAGTTGCACATGGCCGATTTTCATTGTTCTAGTTTGCATTTCCAATTTCCCTATACAAACGTCTGTCGTTTTTCGCTAGGGTTTATCAATTTGTTATTATTGGTAACCTTTTTTAGCAGACATGTGCACAAATTTCCATTGTTTGGGTGTTTGTAATTGTTGGGCGGGGGTTTTCAAAATTGATAAACGAACCACTTTGCACCAACAGCTTTGCTATAATGATAGTCTATCCGATTGTTGTCTAATATATATAATTTATAATAGATTAACCTAGATACCAAGTTTTGACTTTTACTTGAACGAAATTGTTTTAAGTTTTTATTACATTTTTATTGTATTTCAACTTATTTTGTTTGACATTTGTTTTATTGTTTAATGTTTATTCAAGCTCCATGTTCATTTTACTTATCTAGTTCGTTGATTCTGTAAACTTTAGCGCTAGTTTATTTTCCTTGTTCACTATTCTAACATAGTTTGTTGATTTTGTAAATTCGTGGTTAAGTTCACCTCCATGTTCACTTTCCTTACTTTTCGTATTTTTCCTTACTTAACGAAGTTTTGAAAAACTTTCAGTAAAAATTGATATTCACTTGCATTACTTTTTACCTCCATGTTCAGTTTTTTGGTATTCCTTTTGTATTCTGTTACTTTCATATTTGTTAATTTTGTTATGGTTTTCGTTTTATCTCCATGTTCGCTTTAATAATATTTAAATAAGCTAATAAATATTTGCTTAAATAATTATTTGTGGCTAATTGTCTTTTAAATTTTCCTTTTTCATCTCTCGCTCTGTCCCTCTCTCTTTTAATCTTAATTGCTTTGTGTTTTTTTTTTTTTATTTAATTTCCTTTTTATTTCCATGTTTCTCACTGCCGTTCTCCATTGTCACATTGCCCATATTTAACATGCATTTTGGCTAATTAATTAATTGAAACGAAATGAACAATTTTTCTTCTTCTTATTGTTGTTGCTTGCAATTTGTTTGGTTGTCATTCGATTTGCTTATGCTGCAATTTTTGTATTTATCCTTGCCCCGGAATTGAGCTCGAGCCTGCAGCAGGACGTGGCGGCAGCAGCGCTGTTGAGGACCAGCAGCACATGTTCCACATGCAACAACAACAACAACAACAGCAACAATGGGGACAACAACAACAATAACTAACTGGCTGCCTTTGGCTGCTGTCTCAGCTGTGGCACAACCTTGAGTTACAAAAAAACACCCACTTGCTACACACACACACACACACACACACACACACACACACACACACACACACACACACCACACCACACCACACACATACACACACATATACACATTGCACACACACTGAGGGCCTGTATGTAAATTTTCTATATGCCTGCTTGCATGCGCCTTCGGTTGGATTATTGATTTTTACTGCTCTTTATGTCCATTTTTCCTTTGCCGCTTTTTTCTTCACGCTGTTCGTTGTTCGCTTTTTGTTGTTGTTGTTGTTGTTGTGCACAGCGCGCGCTTAACCATTATTATTCTAATAAAATCAACAACAACAACAACAACAACAACAGCAACAACAACAAGCTGAAGAGCACGTACGAGCACTGCAAGTGCGATTGTGACTGACTAGCTAGATACCCTGCTAAAATCTACAAATCTAAAGTTACAAAAGACAAACACACATGTGCTCATATATGTATGTATATGTATAGATGCAGCAGCTGTAGCTGCAATAATCGATTGCTTGATCGATATTTATGGCAAAGAGTGAATAAAAGTAATCGTTAAATTGATAAAAGCTTCAACTACATGCGATAAATGAATGAAGGGTCATCTTTAGGAGTTGTGAAATCGATAGGTAACGATATATATCGATTTCCAATTATAGAAACTGATTGAATGATACAAAATGTGTTTTTTACACTCGGTTATCCACAACTAGATCGCCTGTTCGAGTATTTATATTACACACAAGCATGTGAACTGCTACATGATACTCTCTATTTTTTATGCATTCTGCTTGTGGGATATAAAAAATAGCAACAACATTGAGAGACTGTGTAAAATGAACTTGGCTTTCATGTCTCGACCATGTGTCTGCCTTCCACACATACATACACACACATATATATGTACCTTTCCACACATACTCATAAATCCTTTTCTGTCTCTCTCTCTCTCTGCTGGTTGTTCAGCTTGGGTTTCTGCTATTGCTGCACGCTTTTCTCCTTGTACTCTGACCCTCTGCCATTTATTACATATTTCTATTAATTTAGTTAAAGCCGTAGCCACGAGAACGAAGGCGAGGACGTGTGCTGGAGGAGGTGGCAGCTCATTAAAGCGGCAGTGCCTGGACGCCTACGGCTTGTAATTTCAATAACTTAGTTTGCCAGTGGCCCAGGACGAGCGACTAACCGACGAAGTCCTTGCCGTGTAGTTTGCCCCGTTTTGCTCCAATTTTCAAAGCATTATGCGAATGAGAATTTATGTTATGGCCAGACATGTGCACACATACACACACACGCACACTCATGACATGCCTGCTGGCATATCCTGTCTGCCTGCCTGCCTGCTTGCCTGACTGTGCGCCTGCCTGTGCGCCTCTTCTGGTTGCCACATCCTGCGGCCTTGTTTGGCGCAGCTTCTCGCGCTTCTGCAATTAGTTGAGCATGATATAAATGTTGCCCTGTTTTGCTGTTGCCATGAATTGCCTTTGCACTTTTACCAGCTCATTTGCCGCGATTTACCTACACACACACACGCACACATCAATATATATGCATATATTTACAGCTTTGTGTGTGTGTGTGTATGTGTTTGAGCTAATGAAGTCGCCAACATTGCCAAGAACTTCGTTTAGCTTCCTTTCCTATTGCCCATTGCCAGCACAAATACAAGATAAAGCAGCTCGAATAATGTGCTTAAGTATAACGAATATCGAATACACTAACTGAATATGTATTCTATAACTATATATATTTATATCTAAATGTAAGCTAAGCCTTCATCTAGCTTTAACTTTTATTCAAAGGTTTTTTTTGAGATATTTTCAAACGAAAATTGACTTTAATCTATTGATATATATAAATATATATATACATATATATATATATATATATATATATACATCAAATTATTAACGATATGCACCATTAAGTCGTGCATACCCTTTGTTGGGGTGTGCAGAAGCTGTATCGAGTTGCACTTAATTAATTATGTGATTTGTAGTCGATGCTCTTGTGGGCTGGTTACATAACATAACCAATTGTAAGCCCATACCTCGGCTCTATTCATCTGTCCTGCATTGTATCTCTTGTTTGCTGGCAAGTCGACAACAATAAGTTTTCAGCTGATTTGCCTGTTGTGCCTGGTGGGCATACAAATGTTTATCTTGTTGCTTACTTTGTAGGCTGTTCGATTGAATCGAATTCGAAATCAACATTGAATAGCAAGATCTGGTTAATTAAACTGGAAACTTTGATTGGCATAATTGTTGCCTTATGAATACCTGCCTGACTGTCTTTGTGCATCTCACACTTCAATTGTATAAGTTTACCGTTACATTCCTTCAATATTGTTGGACTTCTTGCGAAATATGCATTTAATTAAATTTTACATTAAGTTAATTATTTATTATTAGTTGTAATTTACTTCGATACAATGCATTCAATACTTAAAAAACTTTTCGCTAGCTGTTGTCTGGTTAAACTTTTAGTGAATTGTTTTCTTTTTTTAGGGGTTAAAGCGCTTAGCCATGTGAATTGCTTTAAGATTCTTTCAAAGCTTATTTTAATCAGCTTTTCTATCACTTAAAAGCAATTTAATTGAACTGAAAGCTTTTTGCCTGACTATAGAAAGAAAATAACAGCATTAAATCGGATTTAAATAAGTTTTTATAGCATAAAGAATGAAAGTAAAAAATCAATAAATAAAAGGATTCAAGGGACTTCAAGCTTGCTGTTATCTAAATCTAAACTTATGCATTAAAATAAAACCATTTTTGATTGTTTTTATAAAGCTTTAAAGTACAGTAAAGCTTCCTTGAGAGTACTTTGAGAATTTTTATATTGATAAATGGATTTTCATTGCACTGAAAACTTTTTTGATTGATTAAGTATTAAATGAGAGTTACTTTTTTCAAAGCTTGCATACCCAATATATTTGATCGAATAATCAATCTAATATATATTCTTAGAAAACTCTGTCATTATGTATATTCGAGCCTAACAAGCTTGAAGTGTCCTCTACTTAAGAGCTTTGGAAACACTCGACTGCACTTTCCCTCAGCTGTCATATGACTTAAGTAATATATAAAATTGATGGATTGATGAAACTGAATTGAGAATTGATATTTAATATGTCAACTCAAATACAAATATAAACACACTTCAACTATGACCCAAAAAAAAAAAAAAAAGGAATCAAATCATAAATAAACACTTAAGGATTCAAATGAATTTAATAAACGAAAACTTCAACGAGAGCAAAATGCAAATGAAATTGAAATCAAATTGAAATTGAAATTGAATTCATTTATTCACTTTTTTTTAATAAAGCTTTACTAGGATTCGGCATTGCCTTCCACAAGCATCTGAAACTTCAAATCCAGTTGTCATGGTTACTTAAATTGTTGTCAAAGTTGATTTTGTTGGGTTTGAAATGTGAAACATTTTTTTTTTTTTATTTTTGTATCTTGCTTTGTCGAATCACTCATGTTACCCATTAACATGCATTTCTAGAGGGTATTTCTATTTTGCTCTGAAGTGTGCGACCCTTAAAAGGCGAGACATATGCTTAAATATATATATGCGTATACATCAATAAATTCAGTTGATATAGAAATGTGAGCCGGACAATTTGTCTGCCTACATTCCCCTTTGTTTTATTGCTTTTCCTTTGTTATTTGTATACGTATATGTATAATGAAAATCGGTTGAATTACGATACTTTTTTGTGTGTCTTGGGAGATTTTAATATTAAATTGTTTTTTTTTTCATAAGAAATACTTGTTGTAGAAATTTTAGACAAAATTTGAGTTTTAACATTTTAAGTGTAGTCAAAATCTGATTCAGCTTAAAGCCTCTATATGCATTTATCAGCAATAAATAGTACTTATAACTGCTTATCAAATCGATCTAAAGAGTATTACAGAACTGTAAAATTGGAATTGGTTCTTCTATAGCACGCACAGCTTGGAAATTGTTTTCAAAATTCGATAACTTTTTCCATTTGCTTGTCTTCGATAGCAAGTTTTAGGTTGTTCGATCATATCACGTACATATGTATATATTTATATTGGATACTTCAGATTATGGATAATTCCCCCTATTTCACAACACTAATTTTTACGATAGAAATATAAGCATTTTAGTGCCAGCAATGTTAACATAGTCAGGGTGACTCCTAGTCGAGCACACTCGACTAGAGTTTTATTTCATGTTCTTTTTTTTGTTTTTTTTTTTGTGATCTACTCGTTATCCTTAGCTTTTGCCTTTTGCTTTTTGGCATAATGAATTCGTTCATTAATGAAGTCTGTGGAAAATGGCAACAAATTTCGCATTCGGACAGAGCAAAAACTAAACAAAAGTGAAAAGCATAAAAAAGAAGAAGAAGAGAATTAACTAATAGATGAGCAACATGATTAACAAATTTGCTAGCATGCTATTAAGACACACACACACACACACACACACACACACACGCACACAGGGTAGTTTTTTTTTTTTTTGCTAAATAATCATCTAAAGTTAAGCATACACAAGAAAAAAAAATGAAAAGGAAAAAAAAAAAACAAGAGAGGGGAGAAAACTTTTTTGCTTTTTGGGGGTAGCGACGAAATTTATGCAAAGCACAGCAAAAAAAAAAGAAAAAGAAACATAAAGTACGGGTAAAGGTGGGGGAGGCGTTTGTGTTTGGGGTGTGGCATTGTTGTTTGGCATTCCTGTGTGTGGCCAAAGCAGCAAAAATAGAGGCGAAAGAAATTGTTGAAAATCTTGCATAAATTGCGGGCCGCACAAAAGTATGCAATAAAAATCACAACAAACATGTGCGTAAAAACCAACCTGCACTTCGCCTTAGGGCGGGACTCCGTTTGGCTGAGGGGTGTGAATAGGGCAAGCCGTTGGGTGGGAGTAGGATCCAGGGGCTTGGGGCCTGGGAGTCGGGGGTAGTTGGGAAGCTGTTCACCTGTTTAACCTGAAGCACATGAAAGACAGCGAATGGCACACATTGCGACACGCGCCAAAAAACTTTAAAAACTATGCAACACTGAGGCAGTGAGACAGCCCCTCAAAGCAACCCACCCCAAACAGAATTCACCCACAGCTTTATGTAGAGTTAGGGAAGGGGTTGGTCGCTTCGTCACGCCCACGTGCGACGCCATGCTTTAGTGAAGCTGCAAAGCTTTTAATTAAGGCATTTGCATTTTATATCAGAGAGAGACACACCTGCACACACCCACACACACACCCACACACACCAGCACATACAGTCACTAACACACCAAGAACACACATACACGCACACGCACACATACAGTCAGGTGGCTGTGCGAGTATTTTCGGCCACAAGCGCGCCGCAAGTTATGCAACAAAAATTCGTACCCCTCGACCTGCGGCCTCTTCTTCCCCTCTTTCCCCTCTTTCCCCTCTTTCCCCTCATTCGTTGCCCCACCTCAAAACTTTACTGCAGCATACCGCACATTTCACTCACTGCCTCCCAGCGGCTCCCCTTTGCCCTGCCACGCACACTGCTTTACTCCTGCCTCCCCCTGTTTATACCCAGTTAATAAAAACGTTCGTCAAACAATTGTCAGTGGGTATATGCAATTGTCTTCGAGCTCAAAGCTTGAAATAATAGATTTCAATTTCAGATTTATATATATATTTATATATGGATTAATTTAAGAGATATATATACATATATATAAGAAGAAACTTTTACTGGTACTCGAAACCTGTTTTTTTTGCATATATATGTATATGTGTATATCGGAATACATATATACAAAGCATAGACGTAGTACATAATTGTATAAAATATTATATGGTATTATAAAACCTTATCTAAGTTTTTCCTAAAACTCTGATACAATCATGATTTGGTAACCAAAATTTTTACTTACGTTTTACATTTAAAAACTGGAATGTAGCTCGAAAAGTATGACTATATTTTAAGCATATACAAAGTTAATCTAAAAAATTGTTTACTTATAATACATTCTGTTCTGAATTCAAGGTTTTAAATAATTTATTCTAGATACTTTGTTATGTTATGCTTGATCGCAAAACGATATTAATGTTACTCCTAAGTTTATAGACTAAACAAAAATATATAGTTGATGTAGTAACAAACAACATATTAGCTTTGCACCGATATAACAGGGTATGTGCTAGTCGAGCTTAAAGAGGCGCATGCCAGCACGTTTTTTCGCTCGAGTTTTTTGCGTGCCGAAGCGGCGTGCGCTTTGTCTTTTAATTGATTTTGTGTGTGTGTGTGTAAGTGTGTAAATGTGTGTGCTTGTGTGTGTAAGTGTGCTAATTTTATGATTTGAATAGTTCAGTGTATGTGTGTGTGTGTGTGTGTGTGTGGTTGTGTGGGTGCCTGAATGTGTGCAATTAAGTGAAAAGTGCACACAGCAATGAAGTAGCGGAAAATGCAATCGTATTTGCGAAACGTGCTCTACGCTAGGGGTTGGTAGTGGGGGATGACTGACTGAGGAGCTAGGGGTTGTAGGAAGGGTTTGCGTTACGTTGGAGAAAATGTATGATAAGCAGTTGCTTAACCAAGGGGCAGGACAGCACGTAATCAGCGATGATAATGCATATATTACACGCACGATAAGCGTGACGATGAGGATATCCAGTAAAAAGTTCAATCAATATTTGAGCTGATAGCGAAGCGAACTTTGATATAGTTGTGGTGAGGTTTACACACATACAGTTTCTTATGGAGTATACAAACGTATATACAGATATATATCTACATATATACATATAATTATATATTGGCACTATTGAAGGGTCATCATAACTGTTGCTGCTTTGCTTTGGTTTACTTTACAAACTTATGCTTAATATATATGCAAGCTTATACTTTGTTAATATGTATTTAATATATAAATATGTACATATACATATTTAATTTAACTCAAATTGTAAATATTTATCTCGATACAAGCAAAAAATATTTTATGCATTATTCAAGCAATTAATTTATATAAATCTGTTGAATTTTCATCGAATGAAATTAATTTGCAACACACAAAAAATAAAATAAATTTGAAAAAAAAAATAAAATTAAAAAAAGGAGATACAAATTGTATTTAAATTATTGAAAATTGAAAAAGTTGTTGAACAGTTGTTTCGAGAATTTGATATAATTTCGTAATTGAATTGTTTAACTAATTAGCAACAAATTAGCAACTTCGTTTACCAAAAATTAACTTTAATTATTTCATGCGTTTCGAACTGTGCGGCAAATGTGTTCGAAATGTGTTGCAATAAATGTCGATACGAAATGACAAATCGAATCGTATTTGTCAGTATAGTGCTATCTCTCTTTTTCATTCATTTTCTATTTTTTTTCTGTTTCTTGCACTCAGTGTGTTTACCTCTCTGCCCTTTTCACATGCATTTTTGGCAGCTACTTCAAATGCCACCCAAAAAGTAGGCAACACAAATTGTCCTCCTGTGATGATGTGTATGTGTTTGTGATACATGTGCATATTTAACTTAAGCAAAGACATGTGCACATGCCTGTTCCTGTCATCGCCTCTGTTGACGAAGTTCAGGTGACAGACGTTAACTGTCGACTTTGTTGTTGTTTGTTGTGCTCAATTCTAGTTGCCTCATTTGTATAGTATCATCAAATACACACACACAAACACACACACACACACACACACACACACACACACACATACATGCTGCAGCACACGGGATCTAACTTAATTGCAACTGTCTGGCCGGAATGTCGCGTGTGTTTATGCATATATGATATGCAAATATTGTGGTATCAGTAAAGGCATCGACACACACACACACACACACACACATACAACTACACCTACACACATATGAGCATAAATATACGTGCGTATAAATTAAATTGCCTGCATTTTGTTTGTTTGCCACCCAGTGGGAAACTTCATAATGCATAAAATTTCAAATTTATATTTTTCTATTAATATATTATTCAAAGTTTGTCAAGATCTTATCTATAAATAATTATAATTTAATATACAAACTTACATTATTTGTTTGGCAAGTTGGAATCTAAGTTCGAGTTTATCATCTGCATCTTACATCTTAAGTTTCTTCCAATTAATTTGTCAATAATTAATAATTAATATTATTAATTTAATTTATAACTAAATTATTTTAAAGTTAAAAATTTTATTTGATGTGTGCTATAGTAATCCATCTGGAAGCACATTTGGCATATGTTAGCTAATAGCTTGCAAGTAAATCGAGCTTGATTACTAAATCAATTGATTAATCAATTAATTAATTATATATATATATATATATTACAATTATATATTCACAGTCAATTAAGATATTATTGTTTTAAAATATTATAAGCTGCACTTTCTGTAACTGGAATTCAAAGAAGTTGTACTAAAGTTGTTTTTATCTACCTCAACATTTGAGTATTGAATTAAATTATTATAAATTTAATAAAACTTAACTTTCTACTCCATAAATCTGTAAAAATGAGTATATATATATATTAATATCGATTCAATATTGAATAAAACTTTTATAAGTGACATGCCAAATGCAGCAGTTTGTAAGTGGTGTTGGCATGCAGATTGTTGCAGCTGGGTGTGTGGACGCGTCTGTTGCGGTTGTATCTTGAACTTGTAGCTCGTAATTTTTGTTGCCACTTTGTTGTTAGCTCATATACTCACACACACACACACACATACACACACACACATACACACACGCACATACACACACGCACATACATACACACATACACACACGCACACACACACACACATACACAAACACGTGGACACTCACGTTGACGAAGAAGAAGAACAACAACAATTTATGCAACACATTTGCTTAATTTATATTTATAACTTTGCCCCGCACACACAGAAACTCGTGTTAACTCCAGCTACTGCTCAGTTTCCAACAACCGTCCCCTGCCTGAGCACACACATGAGGCAGTGTGTTAGTGTGTGTGTGTGTGTGTTTGTGTGCGTGCTTGTGTGTGTCTTTGGTATTTGCATAATCGCTGCCAATGAGCGCTTGCAACTGGCAAAAACCGCGTTCGAAGGTTTCCCGTGGGAGCTGCTGCGATTTTCACGCTCTGTCCCTCTCCCTTTCTCATTGTCTCTCCGTCTCCTTCTCACGCTGTCTGTCGCTTTTAGAGCTTCCTTTCCGCCATTATTCAGCATTTATAATTGCAGCTGTTTTGCGTTTGATTTAAATATTTACGAAGAACACAAAGTGCAATTAGGTGGCAACCATAAAAATGTGCACTGCATCTCAGTGAATGACCAACTGCTAGATACCCTGCTCTCACTTAAGCTCCAATCAATTAAATCTTATGTAATGCTTCTCTGTTTGAATTAATTCAACAGTTCACTTTAAACATAATCAGACGTTGTTTTTCTTTGCTGAAAATTGGAAAAAGGTGGAAAGTAGGAAAAAGAAGTTAAGAAATAGATTTTTAACTGAAGCCCAATCATACCCCATTCGCTTCTTTGGTATGCAGGGGGAAAAAATTATATTTTCATTTGTGGTTCAAAGTTCTCGCTGTAGGAGAATTACAGAATTATGAAAGCAAAACCTTCTCTTGAATTATGAAGCTTACGTAATGAACAAATTTGTTTGTAGTTTTTTTTTTCCTTTTCACTCGTTATTTTCATTATTTTGTCTGTGAAGTTTTTGCACTACAAAATGCATTGCAAATTTATAATCCTTTTTTTTTATATATTCAATTGTGTTTTTCAGTGAAAAAAAATGTGGATTAAAGTTTGGAAAGTTGAGAGATAAAGAGCTAAAATTCTCTAATTTCCATGTTAAAGGAGTTGACTTTCATGCTATGCTAATATAGCAGCTTAACAAGAACTTTGATATGCACTTTGAATGTCAGCGTTGCCACATGACAGCGTTATAATTGGCAACACTTTTGCTAACTTTTAAGGCTGACATGTGTTCGAAATACATTTTGCTATTGGCTTTTAAGTGCAGTAATTGATGCTGTCAAAGTTGGGGTTGCCACTTCCTACGCTATCGAAAATGCTCACGGCTTTGCCTTTATATGTAGCCAGACATGTTGTAGCCTTCTTTGAATTGCTAGATACCCATTCCATTGGTATTTGACGCTACCAGATTTGGGCTAACCATACGGTTAAGACTTAACGTTGCCAGACTTGCATTTAAAACTTACTGCAACTAGCTTTAAGCATGATTAAGCAGTTTATTTTATTCTTGGCGTTGCCAGAGTTGTTTTTCTACATTTGCTGTTCCAATTGTTGGCGTTGCCAGATCTATTGTTTTTTTGTTTTCTTAAAGCTATAACACATTTCATAACAAATTGTCAGACGTGGCCAAATTATGTGTTGCTAGAGAAGCCTTTGCCCCTGTTGGCGTTGCCAGACATATTTGAACAACTTGTTAGTCCCTTGTTAGTGCTGTTAGCGCTGCCAGAGCTGTTTTAACTCCATGCTTGGCGTTGCCAGAGTTGCCAGAACTGCTGCTGCTACATAACACTTTACAGTCCCAGACGTGCTGGCTGTCATTTGGCGTTGCCAGACTTAATGAAATGCAGCTCACATTTAGTCTAATCTAATTACGTTTTATATAATTCCATGAGTTTAAAGACCTTATATCTTCTTCCTCTTCTATTTTTGGGGATTAAATCAACTTTTGGGTGTGCAGTGGAATTTTCAATGGAATTTTCGGGGAGGGGAGCAAAAATTGTAAAAGCAAAATAATTTTTGTTAACTGGACGGGAATATTAAAGAGCTGCAGTTCGGCTTGGCTGGCCGCTTGAATTGATTGAGTGGGGAGGTTTGGATGGTTGGCGGTTTGGATGGTTCGGTTGAATCGGTTTGAGTGGTTTGGTTAGCATTTTGTTGGGTTGGTGCAGCAGGCGAGTCACTTTAAAGCCAACTGAACGGCTAACCGCAGAGGCAAGCGCCACAAGTCGGAGCAGTGCCGCAGCTCCAATCCATTAGTTATTCCTGAATGGAGCAACTGTTCAGCTGCTGGTTGCTGCCAAAGGGCTGCAAAGGGGTTGCACTGGAGGGGGGTGGGGGAGGGAACGGGTTGTGTTGCTGCTTGTGGCGCCACTTGAGACGGAAACTTCAAAATGAAATTGCCGTTGGGTTGCTTTTGTTGTTGTTGGCTTTTGGCTATTTGTTGTTTGAGCAGTTTTTAATTTTTTTGCTTTTTCGTTTTTATTTTTATTTTTATTTTATTTTTTTTGTTTTTTTAAATTGCCTTCGTGTTTGTTTTATTTTGATTGCGAGGTCCATTTGAACATTTGGCTGCCTCATTAGTTGGGACTGCGGCTGCAGCTCTAATGATGCAAAAGATGATGAAAGGGCCAACCATATTGCACACACACACATATATATATATATATATATATATATATATATATATGTGTGTGTGTGTGTGTGTGTGTGCAGTTGCAAAATGTAATTACAACAAATTGCTGGCGGACCAGACCGCTGTCTGCCACGCCCACTCAGTAACACGCCCATCGTTCGCTGCAGCTGCAACTTTTTTACAATTTTAACTTCAGACGCGTTGAGAATATCAGCAATATATATGTATACAATCCATATCATATATACATGTATATTATATATATGTATATATATATATATATATATACTCAGATATTTCATATATTTATATATATTTATTTTCGCTTTGCAGCTGTTGTTGTTGTTGCCTTTGCTCGCCTTTATTCGCAAATAAACCACAAAGCGCAGTCATTGCCATAAAACCAGCCACGCCTCCTCCTCCGCCCCCACCAACCCTCTCCACTTACACTTCCTCCTCCCACGTATCTGGCTCAAATCCTTTGGGCCCGGTTTGTTTTTCGTTTTTATAAAAGTCTTTTGGATTTATGCGCGCACTTGAATTTGCATTCGTCCACACAAAATGAGAATCTCGCCTAAAATGTGCAATGCATGACTAGCAAATACCCTGTTAGCTGTCCCATCTCTTTGAATTTCAAATTTATTTGTTAATTCCTTAAATAATCTTAAATAATAAATTTCTTGTTTCTAGTTCAACAACTCATGATTCAAAATTAATAATTATCGAGTAATATTACCCCACGTTATATTTACCTTAATTTTCTCAGTTTTCAATGGGTATTCGGCATTCGATTCTATTATGTCTTATATGTCTATATATCTATGTAGACAAAACCGATATACCCCATTTAGCTAGCTTTCAATGAGTACAACTGCAATAATCACATGTCCTATACATATATCAGATGTGGTTTATTTAGAGTATGTTTTACAACCTTGAAATATCTGTTACATACATCAAGCAAAAATGAATATACCCCACTTAGTCACTGTTCAATGAGCATAATCACATGATGAATAATTTCTCCAATATTCCAGATACAGGATATATAAAATATGTTCTATAAACTTCAGCCTTCTTTTACGGGCACATGCAATATACACCTTTTCACTCACTTTTCAATGGGTACAATTGCAACAATAACATAAATGCACAGTTACAACAAAGCGTAAGTCACAGAGAAAGAGTGTGTGTACGTGTGTGTGTGTGTGTGAAAGAGAGAGGGGGATACTCTCACCTGTGTTGCAACAGTCGCCGTTTTATAAAGATTAAATGCGTAGTTTCTCAATTTTGTCACTTTAAAGGGAAAATCGCTTAAAGCGTCACACATTGCGTATGATTAATATAAATGTTGCACATGCATCGTACACTCAAACACATACGCACGCAGACGCACACGCACACGCACGGCGCCATTATTTATTGCCCTTCAATTTGCAAACTACGTTCCATGGCAAAATTTGTGTCCTGTTTGCGTCCTGTTTCAGGCTTTGGGTTTGGCTTTGGCTTTGGTTGGTTGTCGGGTTAACCGCTAAAACCGATAATTGAATTCCATGCAATTTAAAAGGGTTGCCAACAATTCTGGTCAAGCAAATTTTGCTTGCATTTTCCAATGTTGCAATTTGCTGGTAAAAGTACCGTTTCTGAATGTTGTATCAAAACACAAAAAAAAACATGCGAAATGTTTATTTATTGTATTAGAAAAAGTAATTGTATATTTTAGAAAGTGGAGAAGAAGAGAAGGGAGCTGAAGCGAAGAGCACAGAAGTAGAAAACGTTCACGAATATATTTAAAAAGAAATTGACAACATTTGAGCAGCTTGCGAGTGCAATAAAAAATATAATAATAGAGAAATAGAGACAAAGAGGAGTGCATATATATTCTATGTATATTTGGTTTATATTATCTATTATGCATATTGCATATATATAGTAAAATAAATAAGAGAGGAGGAGAGGCTGAGAGAGGGATAAGGATGTGTGCATAGCATCAATTAATATATGTAAATCTATCTAGTATATAGTAAATGTTGTAGGGTGTTTACTTATAGTATTTATGATTTATATAGCAACTATTTATAAGCATATATATATATGTATATTCTTAATCATTAACAAGATGTTAAGATGTTTGCCTTAAATTAAACACTGTAAAATTTTGCTTCACTTTCTCTTTCTGATCGCTCGCTTAAAAGAAAACTTTGTTGTTCTTTGAGATACTATTTGTGGATTATCTAAACTTGAGAGTTGTAACTGGATCATGACAATAATATCTTAAAAGAAATCAAATTGTTTCAATTCCGCTGCTATAGAAAAAATCGGAGGACAAAGTGAATTGCGTTGTTATCTATATTACATTTACGAATGTATATTAAAACCACATTGAAAGTTGAAACTGAAACAAAATTAGAAATTTACACAACTGCATTCTGTTTTATAAAACGCTTTTGGTTAACCACAACAACTGGATAGGCATTAAATTGGTTTGGTATTTAATGCATCGTATATTCGATTGTCCAGATATAGATACGGGTATACATATATATACGTATATACACATATATACATATATGTATGTATGTGTGTTCGTGTGTGTGTGTGTGTGTGTATCGGTTATGCAGCTCGGTTTAATTTATGGACTATGCGAAAGGCCGCAGGACGTGCATTTTGTGCGCCCTGTGGTGAAACGGTTCTTTGGTACCGGCAATTGGCATTTGCCAATTGGCATTTGGCTATTGGCAATCGGATGGCTAATTTGACTGGCTGCTGACTGAAATGGCAGCCGATGTTCGACACCTGCTGACCCCCAAACAAAGGCCTCGAGAAGGCGACACAAAAGGCTCGATTCGCTGCCTGCTGCGGATTTTGATTTTGTTTTTAGGCTGCGCTGCGAGTGGCATAAATATTTGATGTGGCATTGGCACATGCTGCATGCCACACAACACACACACACACACACATTTGCTCTCTTTCACTTTCTCACTCTTTCTCACTCATTTGTGGCAACGTAATTTGATTGCTTTTCATGGCTTTGGTGCCGCCTTTTTTCAATTTGCGACCAAATCCAATGCAAATGCCAAAAAAAAATCTACATTGGCAACTTCTGCTTCCTCTTTTCAATATATATATATTGCCTTTTGTATTATTTTTGGTAACTAATTAGATGCCGTTATTTGTAGCTGGGTTTTCCTTGTGGTCTTCGCCTGCTTTTGATTGACATTTTGTGTGATTTAATTAAACCACAAATTGGAATTTTTTCTCAGCTAATTTATGCATAATATTGACTTCCTTTTTCCTCATTGTGTGTGTGTGTGTGTGTGTGTATGTGACCTACTACTTGCCTGCTCCTGCTACTGCCTTCTTGTCACGCTCCCTTTTTTTTTTGGCTATCTCCTGTGGGGCGTGACGCTAATGCTTCTAATTGCATTTTGGGCCTCGTGATTTACTGCCGCGCCATTCGAATTATTTTCACGCTCTTCCCTTTTTGTGTGTGTGCGTGTTTGTGTCTGAGTGTGTGTGTTTGTGTCTGAGTGTGTGTGTTTGAGTGTGTGTGTGTGTGTGTGTGTGTGTGTGTGTGTGTGTGTATTGCTCTAGGGTATGCAGGCGCCCGCAGCTGACGAAATTTCGGCGCATACGAACAAAAAAAAAAAAGGGAAAATTAGAAGTAAAATTGCTCTAGTTGAGAGTGCCCGACTAGCAGATACCATGTAACATGTGTGTGCAATACAGGTGCGGACTTAATTTTTTCTCTACTTCATCGAAATTTAGCTTGTAAAATTAGATATACTATAGTTACGAATTTTACAGGGTATGACCATCTATAGTCTAAAACTGTACAATTTTATAAGAGTAAGGTGTGATTTTCAAAAATTGCTTTTAAATTGCGACTCTTATTTAAAAACCAAAACGAATTAAAAGAAAAAAGTTCAGATATTATCGAATTTTTGTACCTTTCACCAACATTTGTACAAAACCAATATACCCCATTTGATAATTTTCGATGCGTTTAGGGTATCAAAATCAGAAAATTTTTATCTGCATTCGCGCAGGCAAATGGAAATTTTTTGTGTGAATCATGAAAACCAAAAAGACCAACAAAAATGTCGATTTCATTCTGATTGCTAGAGAAGACTACACGAATACCTAGAAATGGAAGAACACATGGGATTAATCTATACTATTTAATAAAAAAAAAAATAAATGACTTATATAAGAGTCAAGATCTAGAAAATAGTTTATTTTCTAAAAATTATAGAAAATCATGTATAAACTTAATTTTTACTCAATGCTAAAACTTAATTATCTTTAATCATGTATGAATTTTACTATATTATTATATTTCAACTTTTATCCCAAGCAAATTTCATTAATTAGAGCCAAGTTTTGTCTTGGCCTTTAGCAAGTGCTTAAAGTGAACGTTAATGTGCGTTTTATTCTTGGCCTTTGCCTAATATGTGTCTCGCATTAAGGCTTAAAGCACTCGGATCTCAGATCTCTCTATGGGTATTACCGCGATTAACTGTTGTATGTGGCAGCATTATTTCTAATTAGTAAAGTTTGCGGCTCTCACTCTACATTTTTTTCTGCTCAAAAACTTTTCTCAATTCAAGCCAAAGAGGCGGCAATCAAATCAACAAAAAAAAAAAAAAAGAAAAAGAAGAAGCAGCAGAAAAAGTTACAAACATATACAAGTTGATATATGTATCTATATAGACTCGTATCTAGATAGAAACTAGAAGTAATTGCAACGCAATTGAAAGTCTCAAACAGACACACCTGTCCCTCTCCCTCTCTCTAGCTCTTTCTCTCTCTTTCTCACTCTGTGTGTATGTGTCTAAATGGAAATGCCAGGCGACACATTTTGTATACAATGCCAAGTTAATGAGCCTGCACCCCACCCCCCACCTGTCGCCTACATTTCACTTCTTCCCCTCTTTGGCTGCCTTCTGGCATCATTCGCCTGTTTGCTGTCGATGTGCATGTGTGTGTGTGTCTCTCTCTCTGCGTGTGTGTGTGTGTGTATGTTTTGGCTTTAGCCTATTTCCCAGGCTTGTCATTTTCATGTTGTACAAGTTTGTGCAACAACTCGAAGCCAACAACTCGAGGCAAAGCCTCAATTGCAACCCGAAACTCAAACAGAAAATCGTTGGCAACAAAAAATTCAAGAGGGGGTACGAAAGGTAAAACAAAATGAGTGAAAAGTTAATTCTGGAATAACGAATTTTAAATGTTCTAATATATACATACATATATATATATATATAGATATATATATATATATATATATAGATTTATATATATATATATATATATATATATAAATATGTGTCATATATCTTAATTTAACTGTTTCATTGGAACTTTCTAACTTTAGCTCAGAGAATGGGAATTTTACTGATCACTGAAGCAGTTCATTTAATTAGAAGCAAGCTAGTTTGAACCGTGAACTAGTTCAACTTGGAATTAGAAATTTATGTCGGTTAGTTTTTTAGTTTGAATCATATGCTGTGAACTAGTTCGCCAGAAGTATAGCTTAATCCTACAGATAGTTTTGTTCGGAGCTAGTTTGAATTTTTGGCTATACCTAATATACATACGTAGGTTAAAAAATATAAAACGTTACAAAATCAGCAACTGAATCGAAATACCCATTAAAAATGAAAGCGAAATATAATATGCAAAAAGTTTTTGCATTCGATTAGCTTTGACTAATAAGCCAGATACTGAACCGTTAGCTAAAACAACCCCTGCACAGCAAGTCGCCTCCCCCTCCCCCTCCCTTTCAGCTGTTTACCTGTTGTCCTAGCTAAGTGTTTGTGTGGGTGCGTTTGTGGGTGTTGTCGGATACGTTGTTTCATTTGAATTTTGACTGGATGTGCTGCTAATTTTATGCTAATGGGAAACGCTCATATGTGTTATCGATTGTTATCGATAGCCACTTGTATACGTGACTCGTAGCTGCAACTTCTTTCACCAATTAAGCACTTATTGTCATTTTGTAATTGTAAAAGCTGTTATTTTCGGAATTTATGTTCTATCTAAGCCATAAAATTTAACAACATTTAAGGAAACTTTAGATATGGCAACGTTTGTACTTATATGGTTTTTATTGTCAGCTTTAATATAAATTTATCACTCAAATAATACCAATTAAAGCATTAAAACGTTTGGTGTACCTCTTGAGCTTAACAAAATTGCAAAATATGGCAACGCTGTTTGGTTAATTTATAGCTTAAGATATAAAGAGTGTCATTAAATGGATAAAGTATTGCTTAAGCTAAGAAAGCTGAAATTCTTAATAAAATTAAAGATACGGCAACGCTGGTAAATAAGTAAGATTATGTAAGTTGATTTTCTTAAAATATTATAATTTCTGAAGGACATAAATTGCTATTTTTGTATTGCATAGTTTTGAACGTTACAAAAATGCAAAATATGGCAACGCTGCTTGGCATATTTATGGCCTAAGATATAAAGGACACAGAGAATGCAAAAACAAAAAAAAACATTAAAGCATTGCTTAAGCTCAACGAGTTTAATGCTAAATAAAAAAATATAAAATATTCATTTTATGCACATTAAATAATTACGTTATATTAAACAAAATATATATATATGTATGTATATATATAAACAATTTACGAATTTTGCAGCTGTTTTATTTCAATTGTTTGGCATGCAAATTTTTCAACTTAATTGCAACATTTTTATTCGTTTTCTTGTGTTCTTTTTTGTTTTTGTTTTTGACAAATATCAGGTGCTTAATTACAGGTAGCAGACCATAAAATGCTAAAACACCTGCTGGAAAAACTATCTGTAAACGTTTCGCTTAACGGCAGGACCCTTTGTTCATTTATATGTACACATATATACATATGTATATATATATATATATATATTTATATATGTATGTATATGGTTGTGTTCCATTTGAATTTGTTGCAATTCAAAATAGTTTTTGGTTCATTTTCATACGTTTAATTGAGTTTTATGCAGCTGTATTTTTTTCGTTCAATTTAATTGCATTTTAGTCAAATATTTTATTTTAGTGTGTCAAGTTTTCTTTTCGTTCGTTTCATTCCAAATTTGCGCTATTTATATTTGCATTGCTTTGAGTTGATATTTGACATTTTTTTGTCATTCATTTCAATAAACTGCGCGGTGTGTTGTTTTGTTTTTTTTTTACTTTGTTTTTCCTTTTTTTACAAGAAATAAATTGAAATTATATTTAATTTTTAGTTCCATTCTCATGTTTTTTTTACTTGAATTGAATGCTTTAAGTTGCAATTGTGGTCTACTCCATTTTGTTTTGTACCATTCCGCTTGTTTCGAAATACTATTTCATTCCATTTTGATTCACATTGAGTCACATTTTAATGCATTTGTTGCCATTTCATTTAATTTCCTTGCGTTGCATTTCATTTCCTATCCTTTCTCTGTTACCCTATATGTCTCTCTCTCTCTTTCTCTCTCTCGCTCTTGCGTTCTAAATGGATACCGCAATAGGAGCAGAAGGCAACAAGGATAACAATTGATAGGGAAACGGGCCTGTCAGCTAGTGGAGCACATTGTCCTGCGGAGGGGCGAAGAAAGAGGTAGTGAGAAAGAGGGTTGGGAAAGGGGGGTGAGGTTTGCATTTCTCTAGCGGCAGAGACAATAAATCTCACATACAATTTATTGACAATGCTTTGGGGCGTTGAGCAAACAATGTCCTTCCGCCACTGTGATGCAACAAAAGGATGCCTTGAACCAACCAAGCCTCCCCTCCCTTCCCCCACATTCCTATCTACTTCTGCGAGACACGCATTCATATGCAGAGGCATATGTTGAATGGGGAGGGGTTGGGGGGTCGGCGCATTGCGTTATTTGTTGCCCTTTACTCATTTTTATATATACATATATATATATATTTTTTTTTGTTGTATTATTAACAATTAAGGCAGACGCTTTGTTCTTTGTTGTTGTTGTTGATTATTTGTTGTTTCTCGTTGTTGTTGATTATTTGTTGTTTCTCGTTGTTGTTGTTGCTTGATTTATGTGTAGCCAAAGGACTCGCTGATTCGACTCTCTTTTAACATAATTATTATTATTATTATTATTATTATTGTTGTTGTTATTGCTTTTTGTTATTGTTATTGTTGCTATTGTTGTTGTTGTTGCTTGCGACGCGTCTGTTTTAGCCCGTTTCCACGGGCTGCGTCAAATTCGCATCTGCCGCTGCCATATGGAAATTTCCCTTAGGCGAATGTCTGATGTCTGATGAATCGACGGTCATTCGGGCATGCAGCAACAACAACAACAACAGAATGCAAGAAATTTTATTAATAGACAACACAAAAAAAAAAAAATAAAACAATCAAATTGGTTGCGCAGCTGTTCTGAACTTTGCCTGTGGGAATTTCCTGTAAATTCTCATTTGAATGTAGGTACAGTGAATATTGCTATTGGCGAACAGACAGTAGAAAAACTTTTACCGTATATAAATAGTGTGTTATTTGAATATAAACATACATATGTATGTATGTATGGGTACATACATATACTATACTATACTATGCTATACTATATAATTCTGTACTTTACTTTCTATACTTTTTATAATATATATATACAAAAATTTAATGTACAATCTATTAAACTCACAACAAAAATTGTCAAAATAAAAACATAACAATAATAAATACATTTAAAAATTCTATCTATTATACATTTATTAATTTTTAAATTTCAACTGTTGTTTGCGTCAAGTGAGAGAATTTAGTTGAAAGCTTTCGCAGCGTGTGCGCAAACTTTGCCATAAAACGGTACTTGCCACGAGTAGCCAAAAGCTTTTTTAGCACGCCGTAAGCGTTTGCCATAATGGACGTCGGCGCATCGACATTTTATGGCAGCGCCCTCTAGCGGCAATACGCTTCAACTAAACACTGTGCAAAGAACATTTAAAAAGTTATCTTAACGATTATTTTAGGTATTTTAATTTGAGTTTTAATTGCGCTATAAAAAAATGTTTCAATTTGTGGCAACTATTTTTAAGGACAAGAAGAAGAGGAAAGTATGAGTATTTTTCATTGTGTGTTTTTCCTATTGAAGCGTCCTTTAACGACTATTATAAAAGTTGTTGCGCAAAACTTGCAAAGAGAAGCATTAAATTTAGTGATAAGTGTGCTAATGCTAATGTTAATTAACACTTGGAGTTGGATTATGTTATAAAACTAAAAGCTAAAGCAAGGAAATAAAAAATATTATAATATTATAATCAAATTGGTTAATAAATTATATTATTAATCTAGCTAGCTATTAAATTTAGATAGTTCCTTAAAAGATCTCAAAGTCGAAGAAACATAACAAAATTTACAACTGTATCTTGCGTAGATTCCAAGCTAAAAATCAAAAATCAATTTTACATATTTTCCATTATATTTCATTAAGCCAAAATATTTTCCATTATATTTCATTAAGCCAAAATATTATTAAAAATGTAAATTTGTAGATTTATAGTTATTAATTTATTGCATCGATATTTATCGATTTGCACCATTAAGATTTTCAATCACATTTTTTTCATAAATTAAATTACAAATTCTTGACTAATTTGTATTTAAATTGGATTTTGTTTTTAGAGAATTTTTTAATGAATTTTACAGGGTATAACAAAATACGCTGTCAATGGTTTTCATTGCTGTTGTTTGTGTTGTTGTTGTTGCTGATGCAGTTTGCTAATAAATTAATAGTTACAAGATTGTTGTGAATTATTTGTTGCAGAACAATTTTTATTGTTTTGGCTTTAGTTTTAGATTTTGCAGTTGTTGTTGTTGTCGTTATTTTTGTTGCTGTTGCTGTTGTTGTTGCTGCTGCTGACAACGACATAAATAAATTGTTGCTGCTGTTGCTGTTGCTGCTGTTGTTGCTACTGGCTCTGTTGCTGTCAGTTTTATGTTGCTACTTTTTGCACACAGCCAGGCAAAATACCAACCCCTCAAGCCCCACCCCTAACCCTCCGTTAGCCCCCCGCTAACCTCCTGCTGTGACATTGCCAGCAGCACAGCAGCAATAAAAATGCAATGCTGTAGCAACAACAATTGCTGCCGTCGCCATTGCTGCTACTGTTGCTGTGGTTGTTGTTGCTGTTGGTCATCCAGAATTTGGGTCACTGCGGCAATGTTTTTGTTGACTAACGCACAAAACTTGCAGCTAATGCAACGGCCACAGTTTCAGCCACAACAACGACACGAGCAAAAACAACAACAACAGAAAAATGCAACAACAACAACAATAACAACTAAACTAGGGGACTTTCTGTTAAGTTGAAGCAAGCCGCTGACCAGCTGCGGAATTTTCGAATACCGATCTTAATTAGAATTTGGCAATTCTGCAGAGAGAGAGAGAGAATGAAAAAATAACGAAAGAAGAGAGAAAGTGAGAGAGAGAGAGGGAGAAAAGATAAAAGGATTATAGCATAATAGGGAATAAGAGAATAAAACACAGAGAGAAGCGAGAGAACAATTGTAGAAGAGAGAATGGAATGGAATAATGAAGAGAAAAAGAGTTGATAAATAAACAAATAGATATGCAGATAGTCATATGAATAAATAGAAAAAGAAACAAGTAAGAAGGATTGACAAAAAGTACAAAAGGGGTCGAAAGCAGAAAAGAAATGAATTTGAGTGCATTTAAGCAAAAGTCGATAAGTAAGAAAAAAGTGTTGCCTACTTTCCAGCGCAGACAGCTCAAGCGAAAGTTGCAAAGCACAAGCACACACGTCGTAGCTGCGGCTTAGTCTGTGTGAGTGTATGTGTGTGTGTTTGTGCATGCTGAAATTTGTGTGTTTTGTATATATAAATATATATATATATATATGTATATGTATATGAAATAGTTGTTGTTCTTGTTTCATTTGGAGCGCAAATAAATGGGAAAAGGAATGAATTGTTGCAGTTGTTGTTGTTGCTGTAGTTGTTGTTGAAGTTGTTGTTGTTGCAGCTGCATCATTTTGCATTTTTACGAGCGGGCAATGCCAATGTCATCTGTAGTTGTTGTTGTTGTTGGGAAAATGTTGTTGCGGGTGCGGCTATAAATTGTTTATGCGCTTCACTTGGCTTTGAGGCCATTTTGGGATCACAATGTTACACACACAAACACAAACACAAACACACACGCACATGAACATACAAATGCCTGCCAATTGGCACATTAATATGTGCTTGTGTGTGTGTTTGTATTTCTGCGCTGTTGTGCTTTTCAGACAACAGACATGTTCCATGCACGTGCTCGAAAATCTATTAAGCGCCCTTTTTTATGAGCTACACACAAGCACTTGCCTCCCTATGTACATATGTGTGTGTGTGTGTCCGGCATTTAAATTTTATGCAGCTGCAATATAAAAAGCGCAACAAATGTATAAGAAAAAACAAATTTTTATATATTTCTATATATACAAAATAAAGAGGAGAAAAACAATTGAAACTGCGAATAATCGGAATAATTTCAATAATTTGTATTTTTTATTGCAGAAGCTTTGCTTTGTTTTATTTTGCAGCTTCTTCTGCTTGTTATCCCGTTAATTGCCGCTCAACTGAAGCGCAAGAAAAAATTGAAATATGTATACGAGAACAACAACAATAATAATAACAATAATAAGCGCGCAAAAAACCCACGATAAAAATTAAAAAAAAAACCCGTTTCACAAATTGAATTAAAATTGAAAATTGAGACCAAGTCGCGAATCGAATTAGTTGATTTTTATGTATGTACATATATTTATATTGTTATTATTTTTTATATGGAATCATGAATACCCATTAAAAACAATATATGTATGTATATTTATATTAATATTTTTTATATGGAATCATGAATACTCGTTAAAAACAAGGATGTAATGTTTATTGATTAAATGAAAAACTGAATAAAATAAATAAATAATAAATAAATTTTGGAAAGTGAAAATTACAATAATAGTAAATAAAAAAGTAGTCAAATATTTCGGAAGTAAAGCTTTACTTAAAGACCAATATGTAGAGTAGAGAGAAAGAACCAAAAATTTAGGAAACAGTCTTTATAGATAACTGTTGGTGTATATATTTATTATATATATGTATTTAGAAATTGTTATAGTGTATATTAAATAGAGCTTAATTTTATCTGATGGTGTGGCACATTTTGTGTCACAGTTAATTAAGTTAACATTAATTTATTATTGGAGTGGAAATTGAGTTTGAAATTCAAATTCCACCATAATTTATCTGGATTGTGAAAATTATTTTTGGTCAATATTTTGATTAGCGGTAAACCGATAGAATTTCTGCTAGCTTTTTGGAATTGTCCGTGTGTTTTATTTTCATGGTAATAGAAAGAGAGACAGCATGACAAGTGTAGAAGAGAAGCGAACTGATAAGCTAAGCTGTATAAAAGATAGAAAAGTGGAAATGCTTAAAATTTATTGGTCTGCAATTGAAGCGTGCTGTGGAGTTGGATGAGAGAGAAGCGCAAGAAGATGTTCACTTCAAGTATTTTGCTTTCAAATGCCTGTTGATTCTTTTATTTTTTTTTGCGTCTTCTTTTTCCTTTTTGTTTTTCATCATTCGCTTCTCTCTGTTTAGTCTCATTTGCCATTGAATCTAGCTTCTTCTATCTCTCGTCGCTTCTTCCTTTATACTTTTTCTATACTTGCGACTAAAGTTCCTCTGCTTTCATCTAGTTTAGCCTTGAAACTAAACGCTTCTTGTTGCTCTCTTCGCTTCTCCCTTCATTTTTTGTTTACCCTTGCGACTAGGTGAAAAATCATGTATTTACTTTGTTTTCATGTTGATTGTGATTTTGGCATATCAAAGGACAATGGTAACACACACACACACAAGCACACAGCAGTCCATTTGCGACCTCAAGGCAGCCATTTTGTTTTGGATGCTGTTGTTGTGGCCGCGACAATTGTTGTTTGCCATGACAGCAACAATAACAGCAGCAGCTGGAATATGGCCAACTTGTTGTTGTTGTTGTTGTTGCTGCCTCCTTTTCTTCATCTTGCTGTTGCCACAACTAAATCTTAACCATGCCACATGAAATTTCTTGAGGCTGAAGACTTTTGCATTTCTAACTTGTTGTCGGCCTTCGTTGTCTTTTGTGCTTTGTTATTTGTATTGTTGTTGTGCCACTTTTGCCTACGCCAAGGGAGGGGGAGGGTGTAGGTGTAGCTGTGTGGGTGTGGACGGGTGTTGCGCTTTTATGGCCAGCCATATAAATTATATGAATGCATGTTAAATCATAAAATAACAGCGCTAAATGCGACGCAAATTGTTGTTTGTTTGTTTGTTGTTGTCGTTTGTTTTTTTTTTTTTTTTGTTTGTTTTGCTGTTTTTGTTGTTGCTGCTGCTTTTGCTGTAAGGCCTTGTTGAAAGCTGTTTGCCTTTTGAATTAATTAGAATTAATGCGAGTCGCCTTTGGACAGAGCTTAAGCAAACATCCCTTCGCAATTGCACAGCGGAATTTCTTTCAAATTTTAAGCGTTTTGCTTTCATTGAAAGGGGGCAAACCAAATAGTGTCGAGCGTTGCCAGATGTTTGTCTGATATTTGTAAGCGGTCTTAAAATGGCAAATATTTTAGCTACTTAAAATTGTCGGCTTTCTGTTTGTAATTTATAGGAAAGTAAAGTAAAAAGTGTGACCAGGGGCAGCATTTTAGCGTTACCGGATAGTTTTTTTTTTGTATCTCTCATAACCGCGTATTGATGTTGCCGCACTTTTTATGATTTGTCGTTACCAAATATTTAATTTAATTGGTTGCAATTCTTTAGTGGCTTTAAGCGTTGCCAGATTTATTTTTATTTTCTTTATTGATGCGCTTATTGATATTTTTATTGTTGATCTTAATAAATGTCACATCTTGGTGAAAGTAGAGCTCATTAGCGTTACCAAATTGCTGAAATTTAAACTTATTTTAAAGTTTAAGTTTAACAATTTATTAAGCGTTGCAAGAGAATATGCTTATATATATATATGCAACGACTTTGAGTTGAAAAATATAGATTTTGGCGTTGACAGACAATTGCAACGACCTATTTATTCAAGCCGTACGGTTAACTAGACGCTCGACAGTCACTTTTTGTCATTGACAGTAAATAAATGATGTGCGGTGACACGTCAGCGTTGCCAGACGAGTTAAGTGACACTCAATTAGCTTAAAGCAACAAAACAGCTCTAAAATAAAGCTTCACTGTAGCCATGGATGTGTTTTGCTTTAATTAAGCTATCAGAAGCTTTATTCGATCCAAGTGTCAATTAAGTGGAAGCAAAAAAATAACTGCGTTTTATCGCTGCAGTTACGTAATTGCTGTTGTTGGTGTTGCTGTTGTTGTTGTCGCTGTTAGAAAATGAAACCCAAACGGGAAAACAAACAGCAACAAGAACAACAACAACGATAAGAACAGTTGCTACAAACTTAGCTGGACTGCAGCAACCACTCAACCATTCAACCACCTTCTGAATCACTTGGTGGGGCAGTCAGCGAAGCTCGCCTTGGGGCGAAAGATAAAGCTTGGCTATATATGCCGTGGATTGGCTTAAAGAAACGTCTGCTGCTCAAATGTGTGCAACAGCAAAGTTGCAACTTGTCCAGACTTCGAAAGTTAACAGTTATGGCCGCAACTGTGGCAACAGCAAGTGGCAACCCTCTCTCCTCAAGTGGCGGGCCACGCCCACTCTGTGTAAGTGGCCAGCACATCATTTTGTCTCAGCTTAAATGAAAGTCGGACCCTAATAAGTTAACTGGTCCGTAAATTGTCTGGCTGGTTAGCTGCTGGCGTTGCCAGATGCGGGCGTTTTTTAATTAAGTTATATGATCAGGCTGTATAGCATAATATAGTAACTGCAATTGGGTCACAATTGAAAAGCTGCTTGAAATGATGTCAAGAAGCAATTTGGCCAGTATTGCCAGCTTGTTAAACTTTTCATTAAATCACCTGGCAGCACTGGGACTTACTAAATAGCATAAAGCCACACTTATCAACTTTATATTAACTGAATGTGAATATTAAATTTATTGAGATTTATTATAATTATTATATTTACATATATATGAGATTTATCAATCTATAAGCTATGTAAATAAAATTGGTTATTGTGTTTTCTCGAAATCTTATTGCGGCACATCGACAAGTTTCGATGTTTCATGGATTTTAAGTCGATTAAGCTTTATATTTATATTGACATTTATTGCTGCTATTTATCGATATATTGATATTCTATCGTTGTATCGAAAACTACAATAGCTTTGAAAAGAATTGTCTTATCTAATCATTTATCGATTTATTTCATTTAAAAAAATTTTATTATTTCAATTTTATTGATATCTATCGATAACACTTAGAGCAAATGCATCCACTGTGCAACCAATCGATTCCTTCCTTTCTCTTTTTACCCCGCCCATTCGCTCACCTGTTGGCGTTCTAATTAGTTCTTCAACTTTTGTTGATGTATAGCAAGAAAAAATAATAATAGGAAAAACTATACAATATAAATAAAAATGAAAAAATTACAACTTGAATTCTTGCAGACGAAGTCTTCAGAGCTGAAGTGCAGTAAGTTATAGTTGCAGCTTTTGTTATTTTTGTTGCTGTTGCTGTTGCTTTTGTAACTGGCCAGGGAAACAAACTAGAGAGCCAAACACATACTCACGTACACACATATACATATGTATATACGTACATAAAAGAACAGCACGTGAATGTATTGAAGCGTGTTGCGCAATCAATTAATTAACTACAAAATTTCAGCAGAGCTTTGTTAATGAAGTTGCAACCACACAAATTATTGCAGCAAACAAGCAACTCCAACAGCAACTAACTGAAACAAAAACAACAACAACAACAACAATAATAGTTTAAAGTGTGTTTTGTTTCGTTCGATTTTCCGGGTTAATTGTTCGCTTGCCATCAAATTTTGTATTTCTATTCTACAAAACTGGGTTCTAACTTTATAAATATTTGTATTGAATGAATTTATGGTAAAGTTGAAGTGCGCTTCAATGTGTGTAATAATTGCAATTTGATTAGTAAGTGGAGCAAAGCAAAAGCTGCTTATCGATATTTATCGTTTCAATATAATGCAAATATTAGGCTGTTTTTTTGTATAAGTGCCAAAGTTATTGATAGAGCTGACCAAAGCTTTTCAAAGTAAACGGTGTTTTTCGATTTTGCTAGATTATTGACAATTGCTACAAAAGAATTAAATAAAAAATTCGATATAATGCAAGTCGATTTCTAAATACTTTTGCTTAAATAATATAAGTCTTAAGATCAAGTAATTTATGTACAATTTCAGGGTATAAAGCCCGCTGATCGATAAATCGATACAATTATAAACGAAATATATCTTCTGCGGCTTAGAGATGTTATCTATGCTATCTCCAAGCTTCAAATTATAGGGTAACTGTGTAACAATATATTTGGTTTTGGGGCGTGGTCAACGGGTAGGCGGAACCATTTGGAGCCCATTTAATTATTTGCAACAAAATTCAATTTACCAAAACAACAACAAAATGTTTCAATTTGGATACAACAGCACAGATTGCTCTATATGTGTGTGTGTGTGTGTGTTTCGGTGTGTCTGTGTGTGTGCTGTGGCATGCTCTATTAAGCAGTAATGAGATTTGGTAATTGATTGAAGCGCATCCAGGCTAAAGCAGAGATATCCCGAAACCGAAAGCCAAAAGCTTCAAATTGATTGATGGCAACATCAACAGCAACAACAACAACAACAGCGGCAGCAACTTGCAACAAAAATAAACAAACGGCTTGCAACAACAACAACAAACAAACAACCTTGCCGCAAGCTGCAAACTTGGTTTTTGTGATTGAGTGCCGTGTGGCATGCAACAGCGGTCACAACATGTTGTGGCATGTTTTTCGCTTCTATTTTTGGTTTCATTTACCAGCTTTCACGTTTTTTGGCTTCGATTTTTGCGTCCGATTCTTCGCTGCCAAGTCGCCAATTTAGCCAAAAGCAAATGGAAGAAGAAGCAAAACAATCGCCAATTCAAAAGTCTCTTTCTCTCACTCTCTCTCTCTCTCTCTCTCTCTCTCTCTCTCTTCCTTTATCGTTCTCTTACTTTCTCTCAATTTAAATGCTAGTGTGAAGTCTTTAAAGAAATGAAATTGTGTAAGAGTTGACATCCTCTAAGATTTATATTGTAGTTCCAATGAACAAGTTCCAGGAGTAGAATTTATAAATACTGATCACATCGAGTAATTGACAATTGATGCTCGCTTTAATTACTTTAATTAGTAATATAACTATTATTCACCATACTGAACAAGTTCGTAAGTTTTAACTGATTCATTGAACTAGTTCATGCTTTCAAAAATCTAGAAACTTATCTGCTTGTTAAGGCGGCACATGAAATAAGTTAATTGATTATAGTACACAGAATAGCTTTTAATTTATATGGAACTAGTTCTTTGAACGTTCGCTCATTTGAACTAGTTCATTAAAGCATTTTTTTATAGAATTTTAGACTATATTGTATACTTGAATAATAAAGAGTTATGATTCATTAAAAACATGAGCTGCTGGTTCGTGTTGGTTACATTTAAAATAAGTTTCAAATAAAAGTTAACTGCTTGTGAAGCTGAATAACACACTTATAACTAATATGCCTGTAGATAAATTGTAGCTAGTTTTTTTCATACTCCCACCTCTCTCTCTCTCTCCGTCTCTTTCTCTTTCTCTTTTCCTCCTCCACATTGGTAAAAACTCTAAAAAATTTGAGCAAAAACTACGCGCATTTTATTAATTTAAATTTTTAATGTGTCTTGTGCTGGCTTCTTCTCTTCATCCCTCTCTCTCACTGTCCCTCTCTCTTGTTCTTTCTCTCTCTCTCTATCTTTCTCTATGTTTTTTATCTAGCAATTTTGTATATCCTCTTCCCGTATCCTTCACCTAATTTGACCGCCCGTCGACCCGTCTGAAAAGTAGATTATGGTCAACATTTCCGCTGCCCGCCTTCTCATTTGCATAGTTTACATATATATATAGAATATATACATATGTATATATATAAATATAGCATATATGTATGAATGCACAACTTTTTTAGCCACAATTAAAAGCATTGCTAACATTCAAGCTAAAAAAAAAGGCTAGAAAAACAGGCGCATAAATAAAATGCGGGCACAAAAACGCATTTTTTTCTGCTACACCAAAGGGTAAGAAATGCGTGTGTGTGTGTGCGTGTGTGGGTGAGTGTGTGTGCGGGTGTCTTTTACATTTTTGCTGCTTTTGTTGTCCTTTTCTTTGTTTTGTTGTCGTCGTTATGGTCTAATTATCTCTATTTATTTATGCCATGCCTCGACTTTGTCTGCCTTTTGCTTTGCTCTTGTGCCCTTTTTTTTGGCTACTTTAACACACACACACACACACACCCACCCACACGCATAGCTCACCTGTGCTTTAAAGCGCACATTGTACAGCTATTATGCTATTACAGCTGTGTGTGTGTGTGTCTGTGGAAATGAATGTGGACCGTAAAACTGTGGATAATGAAAGAGCTATTGCAATTGTGTTCTCCTTCCTTTACTCTCACACACACACATAAACACATATACACACAAATACACATTAACACAGACATACACATCCACGCATATATAAATACATACACTCACACACACATCACACGGTGCGTATGCGTAATGACAAAAGGCAACTCTTTATACACTTATACTCTGTTTCAGCTGAGCAAGCTGTGTATATTGGCACTCGAGAGCCCAAAAATGTGTTATTAGACCCTACAGAGCTTAAACGATGAAGATGTACTTTAGCTGGATAGACTAAACCTTATGTTAAACTGCTTTGTGTACAGTTTTAGAGTCACAATGAAGAACCTTAAATATGACAGTTGTGGGCTTACATTTTGAGAGTCACTGTGAAATAAATGCAAATGAAAACCAATTTTAGACTTGATTAAGATATAGTCTTACAGTCTGACAGTCTTTCTCTCAATGAGTTACAGCTTAGGGGCCGCATTTAAGAATATGAAAGAGCTTCCGGTGCAGTTGGAGAGTCACTGATTCATGTATTGTTTCTTAATCCACAGTTTGACAGTTTCGGCAGGGCCACATTTGAAGAGTCACAGCTTTTGACATTGAAATCAAAGCTGATAAATGCACAGTTTGACAGTCGCATCATTTGGGGACAGTTTGACAGCTACATTAGAATTACATTTAGGAATCACACTTTGAAAGTCACCTAGTAAAAGATCAAATACAATTAGAGAGTGCGTATAAAGTATCGCTCAGTCGGGTTACAAATTTTTGTTTATGTGTTTTTTAGCTGTTGCCTCTTTTTTTCATTTTGGTTTTTTGTTATTGACTTTTTTTAATGAGTAGTTGAAGCTTTTTGGAGTGAAGCAAATTTACAGTCAATTAAATTGCAAAGCCCCGCAGCGTCTCACAAATCCAAAGGCGAGCCGCAACCCCAACCCCCAACCCCCAACCACCAACCCCTAACCGGAGTCCATGAGAAGAGAAAGATGGAGAGAGTGAGTGAGTGAGATAGTTACGTCTCTTACCCAAAATTTTGCCTAATGAGCTGAGCCTTGTGGCTGAAAGGGGATTTAACAGTGAAGGGGGTGGAGTTGGGGGTTGAGTTTGGAGTTTGGGGGTTGGGGTTTGGGCGTTGGTTGTCTACTGATTACTGTTCGACAGCCGCCGGCAATGGACGTGTTAGCTCGAATATATAATTACAATCGAAAATGCTTTTTATTAATTTGAAGTGCGCTTCAACTCAAGTTGCGGGTACCAAAAAAACACAAAAAAAAATTGCGACAGAAATAATCGAAAAATATATAAAAATAATGTTAGGTAGTAAAATAATGGGAAACAAAAACGGGAATGAGGGCAAGAGCGGAAGGTAAGTCAGCGACACTTAAGTGCAGGGAGAAGCGAGAGAGCGCTGAGTGCAGCAGGGAGAAGCGGGCAGGGAGAAGCGCTAGGGTTAAGCCAGATGCTAGCTAAAAGGGTCACAAATGGGGTTAAGAGCTAGCAAACTGTTTAACGGCTTAAGACTTTTGCCAAGCAACGAAAAGGACGTGGCTTAGACTTCAGACTTTAAGGGATGCCACTAAGGGTGAAAGAGGGATAAGTGTAGGAGCCGAGGTGCGGGGGTTGGGCGATAAGTGCGGTGGTGCATAGGAGCGTAAATCAGACATTTTGCATTCGACTGCAAGTGGAACTCAACGAATTGCAGCGAAAGGCAGCCAAAGGGCGAGGATTAGCACTGCAAATGAAATGCAATCAGATTTGTGAAGAGTCCTTTTCAGCGAGTGTCCTGCAAAAATCTCATTCGACATCCTTCACTTATCCAATTTTCAATTCTCAATACTACGAATTAGATAAGCAAACACACTTTTCCAGCTCCAGTGAAGCAAAAGACTTTAAAGCAAAAGCTGCTAAAGCCAAACATTTACTTCAGTGTTGATTAACTTACGAAAAATTTAAGCAAGAGAAAGTTTGTTCGAATTTTGTTTTACTTCTAGATGTTTTTTATGATGTGAAATGTAAATCTCATTAATAAACTTTTATTGGCTGGAGTTTTTATTGTTTATAACACACAAAAATCAACGTTTGACATTGACCAACACTAGAACTTAAGCTCACTTTTCAATACAAGAAATAAGATAAACAGACACATTTTTCCACTCCATGAAAGCAAAAAACTTTAAAAAAAGCTGCCGAAGAAAATAATTGTTTTTTAGTGTTGGTCAATTTATTAAAATTTAAGCATTGGCCTACACAGAGAGAAACTCTAAGTAAGTTGTTATATTTCTGATAAATTTCATGGTATGAGAACTAAATTTAATCAATTAATTTTCAATGGTCAACGTTTGCAACAAAAAAATAGCATGTGACCTTGTGAAACACTTGAACTTAACCTCACTGGGAAGAGCATTCGTGCACTTAATGATGTTACTACAATCACACACACAGCCACACACTCAACCTTCATAGTCACTTTAATTAGCAAATTGCTTAGCGTGTTACTTGGTCTGAATATAGAATGAAGTAAAAAGAGCAGCAGTATTTGTTCTATATATATTGAGTGAGGCAGTGTTGGAAAAGCGTCGTTGTTTATTGCGATGGATATATTTGAAATTGTGTTACAAATTAAGCACAAAATATGCGACTGAATTGCGATGCAGAAGCAAAAACTTCAAAGTGGGAAATTTCAGTGAAGAAACAAAAAGCAACAAGAAAGCAGTTTTAAAGGGGGCTAGGGGTTGGGAAATAGGGGCTGGGCGGGTGTAAAACAAGCTTAGCCAGTTAGCAATTTTAGCAATAAAGTTTTATTTAATCACTAACACTTCACTGACAACGAGACGGGCCTGGAGTAGACAGAGAGGCAGACAACCTGGCCAACTAAGGTGGGTCAGGGTTGCGCAGAGGGGTGGCTGGTTTGGTGCGAGGGTTGCAGAGCATTTGAGACTGAGGCCAAATCAATTGTGCGGCCAACTAAAAAGCTAAAGCGAGTGCTTCCTGTCGTAAAGCCTCAACTTTGTGGCCAGGTCAATGCCAGCAGAGACTTCTTCTTCTCTCTCTCTTGTCACTCTCACACACACCTTTT
>JBAMCK010000704.1:0-22589 GCA_037075185.1 Drosophila pseudotalamancana | reverse complement strand
AATGATTTTCTAATGCGATAGCATACAACATCAACTGTGTTCGAGAATGGCACCTAGTATATCTGTATAATTGTAAATTTAATTCTGGACTCCGGCAGGTGCATTAATTACCAAAGAGAGCAGAAGCTGAAGCTCGACAGAAGAGTCGGCACTAAACGTCGCTCTTCTCTGTCAGTCACCTAAAAAAGAACATTGCAGCTTTCTAATGACCAAAGTTGTAACAACAGCAACTGTGATGATCATTAACCCAACGCCTAACGCACACGCCTAATTAAATGCGAGATATCCAAATCTGAACTAAGTCTCGAATGAGGCCACTGATTAAGGTCTAAAATACGTTGGAGAGGAAGAAGAGGAATCTTCGTTTTATGCAACCCACGTTTATGCAATCAAAACTTGCGCCACGAAGAAAGCCCAACTCTTGCACATGTGTCAAATATGATTGAATCTGTTCATCACACACACACACTCAGAGGCTGATGATGCAATTAAATATTATCGACCACTAACCGAAAGCACAGCAAACTGCACTCGATGCACTTTCCCCTTCCCCGATTTCATGCATTCCAGTTACACTTGCAATTGTATTCATTACTCCCATTCGACGGTTCGACTGTTCGACCGGTTCGAATCCCTGGCGATAAGTCGACGATGACGATGACGATGACGATGACAATGAGGATGAAGATGAAGATGAAGATGATGGCGACGTCATCAGCTTTTGTCGTATTGTGGGGATAATTGACGCCTCGGCTGTTCAATCATCGCTGTGAAGTGAATTATACAATTTGTTCAACAAAAAGCGATGAACCTGATAAAGAAATTATATAAATTTTGTCTTTCGGAAAAGCTTTTTGGAGCAGGAAGTCTGCAATCCGCCATCCGTGCGCCGTGTGAATGAAAACTCCTCTAGTTCTATTATTGCTTCCAATCCTAAGTTCTGAATTCTGAGTTCTGAGTTCTGAATTATGGACCGGGCAATGAATGGCTTCAGATTGATTAAACAACAGAAGCCAGACACAAGGCCAGGCCTCTGTCTGTGCCTGAGTCTGTGTTGTGTGTGTTGTGTGTCTGCTTCTTATTCTTCGTGATTGAGTAATTGTTGTTCGCAAAAGTTGTGCTCTAATTGTAATCTCTTCGCCGATCGCTGCCAAAAATGTTCTTCCCAAGAATTGATAAGGTCTCGACCCAAGCATTTGCCGAATTGTGTTGGACAGACTTCCCAATTCACAATATCATAATTCGCAGGTCACTTGGGTCAAGTGGAGAGTTTATTGCTCTTTCTTATCTATCCCAACACACAGAACCGTTAAGAGGAAGTCAATTAGTGATTTCAATAGGCTAACGTTGTAATTTTTTGGTGTCATTTCGATATTCAAATATTTGCTGCCATTCTAAAACTCGGGAACTGGGCCAAGCTTTACACTGAAAGTGACGCCAAGCCAACAACAACCTCTTCGAGATCTTCGACTCGTTTGTAGTGCAAACAGACCCAAAAACTCTCCAGATAGATTTGTGTCACTCTGTTCTCGGTGATTTGGTCAATTGAGTGACATGCAAATTTCCTTTCGATTTTCACATATTCTCCGTTGCTTTCGTGCTGATTGGCGCCCCTGAGAAGGTCGAGCGGGATCGGGAGCGGGAGCGGAACAGAGGAGGGAGGAGTTATGTGCAGGCTGTTCACTATTTATATTTCCGGCAATCAATCGCCTCAGCAGAAACTCTCGTTCATTGTTACAATTGTTGCAAATTGATCGACTCCGTCTGTTTGTTTGCCTCGCTTCAGGCTTGTTTGGATCGTTTCTGGATCGTTGCTGCCTTGTTCATTAGAAGTGGATCGACACACGACAGACGACAGACGACGGATGACAGAACACACTCGACACGGAGCTGACAAAGTACTTTCGCTTGGAATGCATTGAGAGAGTTTTCGGAGAAAGGAATCAACTCTGCGAGCACAATCAACGAATTCGCATAACTCACTGCAGAGGAGGAGTCATAAAAGATTTCTCCTTAATGGGAGCGTGGTTGGAATCAGGGTACATCCAGTGGGAATCTCCGACACCAATCGAGACCTAATTGCTGATAAGAATCGCACACATGAAAGTTACCATCAAAGGCGCCAACATAGTTGAAAGTGCAGCACAAACTCGACCCACTTCCGAGGGCGAACTAACAAAGAAAGACTGAGGCGACGAACTTGATGACTAGAACTTAAACAACCTTTCGCTTGATTGCACCGCTTTTGATTTGTTTTATTTCACTTTTCGATGGGCCCTCTTTCCTTAGGGTCAATAGTAATTGCAGCAGAGGCATTTCTTTGATTCGACTTTCCATGCAAAACAATATCTAAAAACTCATTCTAGCCCTAGCCTCGCCAACAAGAATTTTCACTCTTAATAAGTTTCTCGTTTGGTTTGTGCCACTGACTGACTGACTGACTGACTGTCGTCGACGCCTTGTGGTCTGTGGACGTGGACTGTCATGTCTCGGCCGCAGGTTGATGTCTCTTGTCTCTGGTCTCAGCATAAAACTGTCAACGAGCGTTTAACCCAGTTAACGCCCTTAGCCAAAGACAACGGCTGCCCCACTCAGTACTCGGTTCTCGATTCTCGGCTTTGAGTACTCGATCTATTCGACACGGGCGTTGCAAGCCCAAGCAACAACAAAAAACGAGCAAAGTGTAAAAACCACAACCAGCGGAAGAGTCGAACGAGTTACACATGAGCAATGAGTAGATAAGAAAGGCCACAGCCAAAATGCCAGCAAGGTGCATTTGGGAATCAGCTGACGCTTAGTCTGATGCTGAGGCTGAGTGATGGCCCCACCTCTGAGGAAGGCAGTGGGCGGTGCGGAGGTGTTGGATGTGGCCAGCGGATATTGAAGACGTTCAAGCGGGCAGATTGAGCGATGTTTGGCTGGGACCACGCGTGCAGAAAGGAATTCTGAACGCGGTGAAAGTAGTCATCTCCATCTCCAACTTCAACTTCAACTCCAACTCCAACTCCATCCTCATCCGAAGACACGACAACGGCAGCGACTTGTTGAGATTCTGGTCGCAATAATGACACTTAAACGATGCAGTTTTTTCGTAATATGAATTTTCCTGTTTGTTGCCCGTTGGTCGCGTCAGAAGAACGTCTCGCCATCAATTAGAACCGGGACCGCGGAGTGGAGCCACCTGAGCTGCAACTCAATCACCAGCCAACAGCCATTGGCAGAATCTTCTTCTCCTCATCTCCTAATTGCAGCTGTTTTTGTTGTAATTGTTGTTATTGTCGTTATTGTTGTTATTGTGTCTTACCTTAGTCCGGTTCGCCGTCCTGGCCCGATAGGAACCTTATGAGTTATGACTACGCAAGGTGTCGTATGCAATGAATGTCGTTTCTGTCGTTTGATCCAAACGTAGATGGAGTAGAAAGCTTCTCTCCTTATAGGGTGCATCGGTTCGAGCGTGCCCCTTTCATTCATAACTGCATTGAAGCAGGCAAATTGGCACTCATCACAAGTTGGCCATCTCCTGGTCAATGCATTGCCGGACACATTTGCAAATTGATGCCATTGCGTTGTCAGCATTGGTGAGGCAATCTCTTTATCATCAACTCTTCCACTCTTCCACTCTCCTCTCTTTCACTCTTGCAATTTAAAATTTGCAAGCCGAGACCCTGCTATTAGCAGCATCGTCGCAGCGATTTATGATGGGGTTAGGATTCAGAAGGAGGAACGGGGATAAATCAAGCAGTGTTTGCTTTGGGCGTTGGCAGACTGACTCGAGAACGCGACGATTCTTTTGCCAAAGCCAGAAGGAGTACCAGAGGTAGTGCCAAAATGCAGTTGTTTTCCCCAAGCAAAGGGGCGTGTCCGCATATGCTGCCAATAGGCGGATAAGTCTTTCGCCGCTTGGAAAACTGGCATAAGCCTTGCCGCCTGCCACACAAACCAATCAATGCAACTGTCAATAGCACACACCTGTTTCTGGTCATCTTTTAGAGGATTCCTTCCACGCTCGGGTGCGACCTTGAGTCCAAGTGCTCTGATAGATTCTCTGCCACTAAGCACACTCTGCAAGCTGCAATCTGGGCTGATAAATCTGTTGTTGCGGGAGTGCTCATTTTGATAGGCCTTAGCTGATTGTGGATGCTCTATTATAATGAACTAATCGCAGAGTAAACGATTTGTGGATTGGGTTTGGGTTTGGGTTTGGGTTTGGGTGCTAACACGTTCTTCTCCTCCATATCCATTTCCACCAATTTGAACCGCATTCAAAATCTACTCCAATTTGCTGCAACATAAAAGGGGCACCAACTTCTAAATTTACGCTGGCATCGCGTTCGCATGCAGCACAAATGGAGAGATGAGAATGTTGCGTTGCAAGCCACATACAACAAACGAACTGTTGGAAACTGTTACACAGAACAAATTGATTTATAGCCAAATGGTATATGAGATATTCATAGAAACGCGATCGAAATAGAACTCGGATAGTTCAGACGAGGCCACTTCGATGGGGACAACGACTCCTTGTGGTGGGTGCAGCCTTCATGGAGAGCAGCCATAAAATGGCCAAGGAACATGACGTGGAACATGGCAACTGCAACTGCAATTGCAACTGCATCTGAGCTGAAAAGCGTCTGGAATGAAACAACTTTTCGAGCAGTTCCCACAGGAAGTGTTTGCTGCCGAACGCATGCCAAAAATGGCTCCCCGAGGACAAGACAACCTCGGACGGACGACTGACCAATACCCAAAGCGCAAGGCCCGAAAACGATCACGATTATGATGATCATTGCGGCGATTATGGCTGCGACAGTGCCAGGTTCTGGACGGAGGCAATGTCCCCACATAGTCCACAGTCCACAGTCCACAGTCCTACCCACAACCCACTCAGTGCATGCCTCAAGAACATTTGCCGACTACAACTTTGAGTCTGAGTCTGAGTCTGAGTCTATTTCTGAGTCCGTGTCTGAGTCCGCGGCTTAGTCGGTGGCGATCAGTGCGATCGTAGCTGGAGCGTAGTCGGCATTAGCAGTTGTTGTATATTGTTTCTGCATTGTAACTGTCACCTGGTGGCACTTGGCAAAGCTGCCAGAAATAATAGAAATTATATGAAATGGGCATTTGGGGAGTGTGCTGCGACTTCCGTGTTTGGGTCTGGCTGGACAATGGGCCATTTGGATCGAAGGCAGGCAGGAATGTCACTGGCCGGTCACAGGCTGTGATGCAATCTCGCTCGCCTTCGAAAGCCTAATTTGGCAAGTTATTACAACATTTCGTTGAATTCTCCACACATTAGCACCGCTCACCCACCTCCCCCACAGCAAGAACTCCCATTTAAAATGATGGACACGTGCCAAGTTCATTTTTCCATTGCATACGGGAAATTCTATCTATGATGATCACTGAGGATGACACGACACTTAATGGTCGCTTTGTTGTTGTTGGTTCTTTTGTTGACGCTATTGCTGTTGTAGTCAGCTCTGCCAGCTGTAAGCTGTTCGTGCCCTGCAATTTAAGAGGAGAGTACGAGTATTTAATGCCTCTACCTTGCAACTTGAGGCAACTTGAGGGAACTCGAGGCCGGCGACTGATTTATGACAGCGCGAAAGATTCCACCGAGTATCGCTGCAGCTCTGCTCCATGCTCCATGCTCCATGCTCCATGCTCCATGCATCCGAGGGCAATTTGGCACTGCCAACTGGCCAACTGACCAAAGACGGGCGTGGCGCCGATGGTGAGGCCGAGGCTAGAGACGAGGCCTATTACGTGATGATGTAATAATTCTTTAAGACGATGGCATTTTTATTGCGGAAAATGTTGCATAAATCAAGGCAGCAATAAAATGGAGCCCCCGTCGATCGCCCCAATGCAAACAGGATGCTCCGAATACAAGACTATTCCATTCCTATTCACCGCCAGTCATTTGCACCACGAGATCGACTTTGGGCTCGCATTTCAGAAAAGTTTTCGATGTTTGTGAATTCGACGACGTCATGCGGTACAATGGGGATAGCGGCATAATTTGGAGTAGTTCTGGCCAAAGATCATTTCCGAGGCTGCCTTAATCAAGCACTCCGAGAGATAATCAGCGACTTGTTGCCGCAACATTGTTGCATCAACACTCAACGGCCCACGCGATCCTCGATCCTCGATCCTCGAGTGTGCTTCGCACATTAGCAACCAAACCGCTCGCCAGGTCGCAGATTGTAGCGGCAGATGCACCACAGGCGTGAGAGATGCTGGCGAGATCTGAGAGCTTCTGGTGGGGGAACGTGTTTGTCATTCCAATTGGAAGTAGATTTGCGTGGAGCCTACGCAAAGGCGGATCACTTCAAAAGCAGGGGATCATAAAAGGACTTTCGTCAGCTTGTCAGCAGGAGCAAAACGTTTAAATTATACTCTCTAACGAGAGAAAGGAAATCTATTTCGATATTGATTTAGATGGCATGTGATTTTATGGATCAGTGGGTTATCGTTAATAGCACAACCGACTGAATGTTCATTCAATTGCTGCTCGTTATCACTACAAATGTGTCATAATAATAATAATAATAATAATAAACATGTATTATTGAACGGCAATGCGTCAATTACTGGTCAGCCAACACAATAAACACATGATTATGTATTCAAAAGAATGTTTAGTAGCACGTCGCATAATATTATGACAACATTGTCTCAGTTCTAATTGGACAACCTACAAACCGACTCTACTTGGCTGTCACGCTTTGTTGTTCTGTTGATTCGGGAAGCAGAATACCTGACGCCTACCCAAACACCTCGTAAATAGGCCACTGACTGACGTGATTGCAATGTCAAAGTGGCCTGGGAGGGGAGCGTGTTGTATAACTCTCTTTATTTATGATGCCCAATATAATTAAATTAATTTCGGCTTAAAACCTACCTTTCCAACGAGCTGTGTTCGGGGCGTGGCACTTGCCCGAAAACTGTATCGAAGCGTGAGCTGAAGAAGCGGAAGATCTTGGAGAGCATTTGCATTTGCTTCACTCAGAACGGAGACTTAAGACATTGCGTGATTCGGCAAAAGATTCTTAACATTTCGAACACCTTTTTGGGTGACCAGCGGGCCTGCCGATCGGTCGTTAGAGAAAAGGGACCGAAGGGGCTGCCAGATCTCCAAAAGTACAAACAAAGCCACACAAAGTCAGAGAGCAAATTATTAGGCAGACCAGCAGAGGGAAACTGCTTTTTGATGTTCGGTAATTGGCGGTTTGGCAGCACGCGAGGCGGTCACCACAACAACTGGACCTAGTCCATAGGTATAGGGGATTGGGAGTTTGGAAGTGGCAACTGGGAAACTGGGAAACTGGGAAACAGACAAACTAACAGACCAGCGCCCAAGAGACAGAAACAGAAACCTTTCTTCCGATTGCCGGCGCTCAGACCACCAAATGGTAACGAACCAGCGATTTCGGCGTGACGCGCTTTTCGATTTCAGAGCACAGAACTCAGAGCTGAGATCTTGTAACCAAGAGCTGGGAAACCACGGTTCCTCTCTAGACTAAGACTATTTCTAGTCTGGGTTCGAATGTCGCTGTTGTTGTCTCCGCTGCTGTCTGTCTGTCTGTTCATTTCATAATAATTGGCAGCTTACAAATGTTCTTTCGGTTTTGATTTTGTTTCCATTTCCACTTACAATGTCTCGTATCTGAGCTGTCGCGGTTTTCCAACCGGGAAGGGAAAGGCGATGGAAAAGAAAGGGGAGTTCATAGCGGTACTCTGTTCCGTTGAACTTATGCGACGATGCGACGATACGACGATACGACGTCTGGCAGACGAAATAGTTCCGACATTTTTGTGGCGAATCTCTGGGTGTCGAGTGAGGAATTCAGAGCAGGCATCTGCCGCAAATAAAGTCGGCACTTTATAGGCGTGAACATTAATTAGACAGCCAAACTGCAAAGGCAGGCAGCCTAAGCACCAGCACCAGTTGAACAGGAGCCACATCACACAATAAATAAAACACGATGAAGGGCAAGTAACGTTGCCCGAGTTCCCAGTTGGACAATTGTTTGGGCTTGGCAGCACTTTTTCGGTAGGTATTCGTACAACTAATGAGCAAATGGGCTGCTCGTTCTTCCACCTCCCTCCAACCGGCACATTTGCCAGTTTGGCTGCACAGTGTCCACCCTCACTTGGAGCGGTATTCTAGCCAAGTCGGGGCGGAGTTGTTTGAGCATGCGCCCCGGCTTTGTCCGCGAACCGCCAACCGCCAACCGCCAACCGCCAACCGAGAACCGCCAACAGATGCCAGATTAGCATTTAAATTGTAGTTACATTTGGCCAAACTCAAACTAAAACCAAACACAAGCACAAACTAACTCAAACCCAACGCTAACTTTAGATTATTTTTCATTCCGTTTAATTTTTCCTATTTTTTATTTTCTTCCGCAGAAAACTTCTTGGCGTTGCATTTTCCCGCCCCTTCCCCGCCGCGGCACAAAGCAAACGTTTACCAAATGGAATTGTTGTCTTTGTTCTGTTTGGCTCTGCTGTTGTGGGAGCTGAACCCCCTCCCCTCCCCTTACACCCAGCCATTCCAGCACTTCAACTGATGTTATCACGGCCTGGCCTCGGGCAGAAGCTTTCCTCAGAGTTGGGTGTTTGGGTTCTGTGTGCGCTCTTTTCTGCTGTGCTTTTCTGCTATGCCAAGGTAGCAATTTCAATATCAAAATTCGCCTGGCCTTTGGTCCGCTGCGGAAACCACAGAACGTACGAAACGGTTCGCTCAGGTGAGTCCGCAAAACGGTAAATCGCCAACGCCTATGCGGCATATCTGGCAACTCCCTTACCATTTTAACATTTTGTAACATTTTAATCCAAATTAATTAAAATCCAACTTCAACTGGCCCATTTTAAGGAATACCCATTGACATCTGTATCTGTTTATTCCTCCCACTCTCCCACTCTCCCACTCTCCTACTCTTCGCGTTCAGATGCAGAATTATTGCTCAAATACTACGCGATGATAAATTGTGGAACATTCAAAAAGAGACTTTAAAAGTGTGGCAGCCCCGCGGCGGGACTGCCAACTGGCTGAGTTCCAGACCCAGTCCCAGTACCAGTCTCTGGTTCGGGACTGTCATTATTCCGAGAACGCTGCACAGGCCGATTAATTTGCGGCCGTCGTCTTAGTCGAGGAACCGAAGTACCGTAAGCGTAGGTGGCTTGATGAGCTCTGCTGCCGTTTGGTGAATAGCTCGTTGGGTCACTTGGTGGCTCTCCTCGCTTCAGCAGCCCACAGACTGCCCCTAGGCCAGGGCCACTAATTAATTGCGTGCTTTGACTCGGTCACACTCCAAGCGCCCCGCCATCAGTCGCGGAGGAGGCTGGGCCCTGGGCAGAAAAGACCGTCGTCTCAGTTGTTGCTCTGATTGACAGGAAATTGTTATGAAGCTAACCAATCGCCAATCGCCAATCGCCATCAAGCTCCTCAGACTGCTTTTAGTTTCCTGAGATATTTGAAGCAAGCTTCGATTAAGAGCTCGCAGTTTGACAACGATGTTTGTTAACGTAGTTGTGGGATAGGTTCAATGGCTCGTAAAAGCCTTGTTTTATGCTGTTGACCCCAAACCCGATGCATATCTCGAGTATAATCGAAAGTTTCCCTGTCTCGATCCAGGCCTGAGTCACTCTACCACGTGCATATGTTTTGTGTCTAATCATCTGACACTCGAGACACTCAAGAGTGTGCAGAATCCAAGAAAATCAAATCGAGTCAAACTCTCACTGCACTCGTCTATGATTAGGCGGGGGCGAAGTGAGGATGGCGGACTATGTACTGTGGACTGTGGACTGTGGACCGACGAGTGGCAGATGGCAGTGATAGCACTCGAGACCATGTCGACTAATTGCGGTTATAATATCAAAGTGGACATAACGCCTAACGCCTAACGCCTCGACTCGCCATCACCGTTCCGAGTGGAGGCCGTTAGTGGCCAGTGGATGCAACTGGAGGCTAGTCGAAGCCCCTGCACGAAACCAAAATGAGCCGAGAAATATGAAACACACGCAAGCGCATTGGCGGATGGTCAAGTGCCACTTGTGCGTTCACAACGATCCAAACAACCAAGCCTAACCGGGACATCCATGCCGGCTGGACCAGGCCGGGTGTCAGGATAATTTGCAGCCGCCGACGCCACGCAAATGATCCGCATGAAATGATCGGCAGACTTAATGAACTTTCTCGCTTTTGGGGCGAATTTGCAGTGGCTTTGGTTTGCAGTGCGATATGTTTGGTCTGGTGGTCTAGTGTATCTGGTGGGAAAGAGGCAAACAACGCCAAGTGGACCAAGAAAACTGCAGCCGCAGCCATCGGAGAAACAATTATGCAGAATTTGGGTCATCTCTCGAGCATCTGAGGGGGGAAATTCGTTTGTGTTCTGCGGTTCAGTTGTAGATGCGATGAGATCTCAGTTTTTCAGTTTTCAGTTTTCAGTCTTCAGTGTTTAGTTTCTCAGCAGAGACAAAGCCGAGGGGTCAGAATAATTGCGAATTAAATTCTGATTTCATTTATGATTATGTTCTGTATTCTGATTTCTAGCTGTGGGACTCTTAAAATGCTTTAAAGTTGTCTGTCTCATTTTAACGGTATTTAAAAAGTCAGGAATTTGGTGCTCCAGAAGTGGGAGCTTGTGTAGATCGGGACACTCATCACGATCCATGAAATTCGGTGGACGGAGAGTAGCTTCTGTTGAATATTCACCAATAAGGCACCGTCGTGCTCATCTCCATCACCATCACCGTCCAAGTGTCACGCGCTTCACCAGATCGAACCTTCTTCTCCCGTCGGCTTTGGTTCCTCATCCTTGTCAGCTAATTGCTCGTGCGCCATCGTCTTTAGAAACCTGCTGATTTTTTGTTGGAGCAGCGATTTCTGCTTATGTCCCACTTCTGGACTTCTGCACTGCCGGACCTCTCCCTTGGGACCGTTCTGATCTTCGATCAATGATCAATGATCACTGATCGCTCATCGTTCATCTTTGATGTGTCCACGTTTTTATCTGCTTGTCTCCTGCTTTGGTTGTCAAATGCCACGCAAGGTTAAGTCGCTCACTTCCAATCCGCGTGACCATTGGGAGTGAGGATCATCTCTCTCTCTAATGGCGATGATTCCCACAGTGCACATTTCTTATCACCGAGAAACCGTTAGCCAGGGAATCATAATGATCATCACATGACAAATGTGCGATCAGAGAGATGAATAAAGGAAGAGCGTGTTAAGGCTGAAGCCTCATCAGCTTCCCATTATTCGCACTTAATGACCCACTCATCTGCATTGCTCTCAGGAAGAGAGGTACAGGGAAAATAGCTAGTTACCTCGAGCAACTCCACTGATGGGCTGGAAGACCGATCAACTTTGATTGGAACGCATTACGGTGTGGTAAGTCCAGCTCCTGGACCACCTAGCTGGATTATGACTGGGGACTGCATCGATGCAAAACATCCCAGGAGCTCCATAGGGTGTTGTAAATTTGCTTTAACCAAATCGCAAACAAATCGAGGCACATTGTGCAGTCCGGTCTACCTTATAAGCTTGAGCTCTTGCCAGCCTACAAGCCAAACTCCACGTCCGACTCCAGCTCCAGCTCCAGCTCCAATCTGCCTCGTTCCTCCCCTGGCGAGTGCGTGAGCTGTTTTCCTCCCACTGGCTGCCTTGTATTTTCTTGGCTGCCAATGCGTCGCGCATGTCCGATTGGCTTTCATTGATACCGTCCTGCACTTGGATAGTCTCCAGTTCGTTAGCGGCTGCCTCACCTACTTTTCGCTGCTACCATGTCGCAGATCTCCCAACTTGGCCCCTGTGCGTACTTCCTCGCCCTCGCCCTCGCCCTCTCCCACTCCCCGGGGTTTCCAATTTCCAATTTCGCGGCGCTGTCATCGCCTACATTGTGGTCGTGTCGCTGCTGTTGTGATGCTGAGATGTTGAGTTGTCCTGTTGCAGATCTCTTGCCAACGCCCATTAGAGCCAAGAGACAGTAATGCGTTTCAATTACAAGCCCGAATTTCATTGGGCTGCTCCGATCTTTACGAGATAAGGAAAAATGCGCTTGCAACGGGTACTTTGTGGTTTTCTTTTGTCTGGGGCAGGGAAAGTGTTGGAAATTGCTCCACAAAGCAATTGCAATTCCAGACCGAAAACAATCCAATGCAATCCTTCTAAGTAGCTGTCTGACTGGCACACATTTGCATTTCAACATACATGAGAGAAGCTCAATTAAAAGACCAGCGACCAGGGACTAGAGACACCAGCAACATCAAGAACAACAACAACAACAATAACAATGGCAATGGCAATGGCAACGGCAACGACAACAGCAACTGTTGCTGCTGTTCCCCGACCATGTTTCACTTGACTTTAATTGGATTTTGTTTATTTTTGGGCACATTTCGGGGCCCGCAACTGGCGACGGCTCGCGGAATGCAACACGACACACGATGACAAATGTTGATATTCAAATGACACCGTTGGGGGTGTGGATGCGGGCAGGGGCAATGGGCAGTGGGCAGTAGATGGAAGGCGGAAGGGTGTGGAAAGTGGGCGGCCGCCACTTGTTGCACTTTTGTCACAACTTTGGCCAGAGCTGAGAACAGCTGAAGCTTCAGCTGCAGCCCGATCCCAGTAACACCCGCAACAGGCATTCCAATCGATTGTTGGCCATGTTGCTGGATACCTGTGGTCGACGTTTGTCGTTGTCGGGTGAGAAAAGTAAACCGTTTGAGCTGTTTGTGTTGTTTGTGCTGTTGCTGCCTCAATCTATTCCTTCTGCTTGCACCGCTACCAGGCAGCAGATGCTTGAAATGTTTGCGCGACTTTGTCAACGTTCCAACGTCCCCTCCTCCACAGCGTCTCCTTTCCAATCGCTTCCAATTGAATAGAGTGAAAAATGTCCATGGCACCTGTCAGCAGATGCGAGATGCGTGTTTGAATGGGGAGGCAAACACTTCTGGTACCGTTGCATACAAGACAGAGGGATCCACTGTGGCTACGAAGCAGATTAATCTCCCCACACAATTAGCTATCCAAAGAGTCTGGTAACTCATACCCAAGTGGAATGCAGCTCATGTGTGGATCGGTGGAAATGTTTTTTCGATCTTCTCTGTGTGTCAGTGGGTGAATATATTCCGCAAATTGGGTTAAAATTTCAATTTCCATGAAATTAGCAAAGTTGTAGGCGCAGCTGCTGCCTTAGAAAGTGCATTTCCATATGCATCGCAGCTCAGGAATAGCTGCCCACCAAATTTACTCTTGTCCAAACGTTGCTCACGTTTTTGCTTATCTTGGAACAAGCTCTGAGCTCTGAGCTCTGAGCTCGGAGCTCGCTTGGAATGCCTCCCAACGAAATGTGTCAATAATTAATTGTATTCAATTAAAACACGTTCCCCACCTCAGCCTCCCCCTCCACAACCAACCTTGCTCCTGATCCCGATCCCGATCCCGATCCCGAGTCGCATGTTGGATTAATTAAGATGCATCCGTGTCGCTGACTGACAACGAGAGGTCGCAGAGCAACTGGTTCGATCCAACTGAAAGACATTTTATATCCATTAGAGGAGCAGTTGTTGTTTTCCTCGAACCCTTGGATATGGATCTACAGAAGTCTCATTTGCTGCAGTTGGCAATTGTGTAAACGGTTTTGGGTAAAAGTGCAGCTAAACATCAATTAGCCCAATTCCCAGGCCGTTGCCACTTTGGCTCTGCCCCACACTCGGTCGGTTTCTGTTTCCAACTCGCTTTCATGTTGCATGTGGCTCACGTTGCATTTTGGCAACGTTTTCAGTTGCAGTTGTCTTCTTCCAGTTTCCAGTTGCCAGTTGCCAGTTGCCAGTTGCCAGTTGCCCTTGCCATGACTAGAGTCTCTGATTAGAGCCGCTCGTCTTCACACAAGAGTGAAATTTATTGCAATTTTCATTTTATTTATTTGCGTTGTCTTTCCTTCGCTGCCCGCCTAACAACAAATGGCAACAGGCATCGTCATCGTCTCCATCCCCTGTCCCAAGCTCTTCCCCATATTATTTCATTGTTCGGCAATAAAATGTTCCACATGCCATCGTCAGCGGTGCTCTCAGTGGTGTGGTCAGTGGTCAGTGGTCAGTGGTCAGTGATCGGTGGGCAGCTCATGTGACTCCAGTCTTCTGGTCTTCTGGTCTTCTGGTCTTCCGATCATCTTCTGCCCGACTCTCGGTGCTTCTTTCGCTGTCTCACGTGCCATCGAGAGTGCGTTTTCACTGGCCAGCAGACTCGAAAGTGATTCTAATCACATGAATTTAATGAAATAATGGCAATCGAAAAGGAGAATGTAGCCAGAATCTTTCGGCCTACAGACTGTCGGTGTCTTTGCCATTCCATCCGTCATTCGAGTCGAATGTCAAGCGGACGAGGCTCTCAGCTAAATCAAATCCCCACATCGACACACTAAATGTGTGCCAGTCTTCAAGGTCTCTCTCCTCTTGCAGAGACAGTGGCAACATCCTTGGCACTCGGCAATGGTTCCAATGTTCCCATTTTTCGTATTCACGTCACGATTTTGACCAGAGAGCCAAGATATGAAAGATGAGCCTCATCAGCGACGACTATGCATCTGCCGCATCATTCACTGATATTGGTCAAACATCGAATATATTTAAATGTATTACCAATGTCTCATCAGAGGAACAGAAAATAACAATCGGTACGAATCCCGCAAATTCACAAATTCACAAATAAACAAAAAACCCGCTCAATCCAAGTCTTTTGTTAAAACTGAAACCGCTTTCTTCCACAGTTAAATAATTTTCATGGCCACAAGATCGAGCCAAAGAGTCGAGAGTATCGAATAGTTCTATTAACACCCTGAAATGTCATTTACTATTGGCCACCTTCGACCCGGTGCTTTCAACAGGCTTAGAGTGTTTTTTTGCACAGCTGCCAGAAATTCCAGCTCACGCACTCAGGTGACACGTGACCTGCCTCTTTAGATCTATGCAAATAACCATGAAATTTGTGCCAAGCGGCAGCGCTCAAATTGCTTTGACCCACGATGACCTAAACGGGGGAAAGAAACACTTGGCCAAGAACTTTTGCTTTCTTTTTGCACAAATCGCTCGCTACAATTAGCTGCCTAATGATTTATGGTGAACGAAGATAATAACATGTTAGAGGAAAGGTACGCATCGATCTCAGCTGGATGAAAGTGGCACTCTGTCAAGCGAATCGCATCGAATGGCAGCAATGGCAAACGGGGCGTATGCGCAACGCAGCATCGAACCAGCTGTGAAAGGTGGTTTTGTGCTTACTGCAGCGGACAACAATTAAATAAAGGAAAGGTCTCATTCGCTTGCTGCAAGATTAATGATGTGTACACCAAGAATGCTCACAATCAGCTTACACAAATTTGCTAATCTTGCATCTTGCATCTTGCATCTTGCTCGAGGAGAACATCACACAAACACAATTTACAACAAAGTTGCTTTTGTCGGAGACAGAGAGGGCGACAGTTGGATGGCTGGACAAAAAAGTGTCGTGAACTTTGTGCCCCGTTGGGAGCTGACTGACTGGCTGGCTGGCTGGCTAACTGGCTGGTTGCACAATGTCAATACTGGCGACGCTGCATGACCCAACCACCAACCACCAACCACAGCGTTCAGCGTTCAGAGTCCAGAATCCAGAATCCAGAATCCCGGCAAGCGTCAGCTATCAGCGCTGACATCGTCTAAACAGCAACGGGGAACAACATGCAACAAATGATGGAGAGCAGCAACAAGACTTGATCCTGCTGCTCCTGTTAGATGTGCCCATGCCCCATCGCTGCCTTACACTACTGGCACAATTTTGGGGCAGCAGACGTCTGACTTGTTAGAACAGAGAGAGGGAGAGAGAAAGACAGATGTACAGCGACGCTGGTCCCGTTGTTTTTCACTATTTTTTTTGTTTTGCTTTTGGCTTGATAGTAGAGCATTTAAATGGGCGGCAGGCCACGCGCAACAGTTAAAAATGCCAGAGGCAAGTCTGAGTATATCGGATTTTTGTTTAGGGTGTTGTTCAACTTATATGAACCAGTTGCAACTGGCGTAAGATGCACACTTTCGATAACATTTGGCAAATTTATGCAAGTCGAGAAACGAAATAAAATTTTCGGTGGAGATTTGAACAAGACAACATCATTTGGGCGGTCGGGTAAAATGCAAATCGCATTGGGCATGGCCAACGGCTGAAAGGGCCTCCGATGATTTAGCAATTTGTTTTTATTTCTATTTTTATTTTTTTGTGGCTTCGGGGACAATACAAGCAAAGAATTTAATGCGATTCGTTGACTTTTTTTGTGCACATAACTTCCTAAGCGGATTTTGGTAATTGCCAGGCCTCGGCTTAAGAATAACTCCAGACGGCCAAGACCACCCAAGTTGCCTTAACGACAGAATGAATGCCAGGGGCACCGCAAAGGGTCAGCAATTAAGCAATTCACAATGTTCTACCCACACAACTAACGGTGCTCCGAAGAACATGGAAAACAATCATAGAATGGCCAACAATTTATGTCCGACTTTGGGCTATCTGTTAGACAGCCAACTAACTGGCTAGGCGGGCAATTAAAGCCTTGCCAATTGCTTTACATTGAAGCAGCATTTGTGTGCTGGTTAAGTAGCCATGTGCATTAATTCCGCTAAAAGAACCGCCGCAGTTCTTTGGCTTAGATATGAATTGCAGTTTATCCAATTAGAAGTTGCAACATGCTAATTGAATCTGTGACAGTCAAGAGCCAAATTACTTGACCATAAATTTAACTAGCGAAACGTTGGCCAACAACTGTCTCCCATATATTTACAGCCAAGCTCGATGCCAAGTGCAAAATTTCACATTGTGCCGGCACTAAATTGTAGTTAAATTATAGAGCATATATATTCATATGATAAGCTCAGCTGAATGATATAAAACAAGACCAAAATACGTGACAAAGATATAACAGATAACTTTGATTTATATTTAGGAAACTTTGTCAAAAACTCAATTCAATATTCACGAATTTTGTGTTTTTCTTCGAGTTCGACCTTCGGTCGAATTTTGTCTATTAGATTTCTTAAATATTTTGGAAAACAAAAATATTTAAGCACCATTATGCACTCCATTTGAAACAAATTGAGTTCGTTTTTATAATGACATTATTCATTTACATCATTCAAAATTTCCAACAAACTCTGCATAATTTTTCATCAAAATAATTATGTTTTTTGTTTTTCCCTATGCCGCCTGTACACAATTATTCTTTCGGCGTCTACCCAGAATTCCATTTATACAATTCCTAATCGCCTTAGGGGATCTATTAATTTGCAGAGCTTAAGCAATACAAAAATAAATGCCAACAACATTTTTTCATGTTTGCCGCCTCCGAAGAGTTCTATGCGGGCTTTTGTCTCCTCATTAGAAGTCGCTCGGGGTGGTCGAATGGAGAAACACACAAAAGCCCAGTAATTAAAATTGCATTTGTAATAGTTGCCAAAAAAAAAAGCCATATTTATATACTTAGAATTATACCTTATATTAAATAATAGGGGTAAAGCTGCCTAGGTACAATTCGTAACGCTAGCCTTCTCGAAAATATCTTTCATGGAGGTGGCAAAGTTCTTGACGACTTGTCCGGGTCCTCGGTTTTTGTAAGCGCGTTAGAATTGTGCCATAAACTTGAGAATGACGCTGGGAGAAGATCGTTTAGAGTCGGGTAGCGGCTATAAATGGCATTGAATCGATCTTTACTGTCCATCTGGGCAATGAAGTTGCAGCTCTTGTTGTTGTTGTCGGGCATGTGAGATGACCGACTCAGATAAGACCTGAAATATGTATTCGATGACGTTGACAATCGATCAATAGATCTTCAGTTGGGAGCACATAAAGTAGGACTGCGCTGCACTTGGACTGGGCCATCAATTTGAAAGGCGGTCGTTCAGTCAGATGAGAATCAATAACAATTTGTTGAATGCCCCTTCGGGGTCTGAAGACCTACTTAAGAGTGATGCGGCCCAAACGGAAGTGAGCCTCATTTAAATGAGTTGCATAAATGACTAAATTAGTGAATGATTTGTTTACAGTTAGGCAGTCGAATAAAAATATCACTCTCAGCTAATTTCCTGAAGCCCGAAAACCTGCCTGCAAATAAGCAATAAATGCGAAGAACATTTGACGATTTCAGCTTTCATTTTCATAATTAAATGCGACATACGAATAGTTGACTGTGGGAAAGGCTGCAAACACTTTCCAACTTTCAATTTTTGCCAAGAAATGATTCTAGTTTTCAAACAGAAAACCAGAAAAACAGAAAAACATATTCTTAAGTGTGCACGCATAAAATGAGAATATTAGAGTAGGTTGAGCCAAGCGGTTTGTCAACTCCGACTCAAAAACTTGTCAGCCATGTTTCGAGGCGAGTGACCTTCAATGACTTCTTGTCAACCAAAGTCAACCAAAATATGAAAAATGAAAGTTTTCTACGGTTTTAGCATTTCTAGAGCTCAAACTTTAAGTTATGCAACGATAAGTATATGTGTAAACAAGCCATATTATTCTAGGGAAACAAAGCTTTACGCTAACCGTATAAATGAAAGTTACACTGCTAGTTGAAAGTCTTCGCCCATATTGCTGGCCAACCAGCTGCATTCATATTCAAATCGATACCCATTCGATAGCGTTTCACAGCTGGCGGATAGATTGAATGCTTTGTTCACCACTCGACTCTCACTTTCATCATCTATCTGGAGACCAGCATTAAACTCGCCCCAAAATAATATGATTGGCTGTTAATGTTGTGGCTTGTGGCAGCTTCAGTTGCACATTTTGCTGCAACAAACTGTTTACTTGTTCAAATTATTTTGTTCAAAGGCAAACCTCATCGAACACCATTATTTCTTTTTTAATGTTTGATGATTGATGATAAACAAATTGGAATATGTGCTGTCAACATGCCAAGTGCATCGAGTGGAGGCAGACGACCCAGTCAGCTATTTAGCTGCTCATCCATGAGTTAATCATGATGCACTTTTTAAGTGGACGTCAATTGCATCACTCAACACTCTGAAGATCGAGGTATGTGCTGTTATTTTCCTCTTTCAACTATTGACACATATTGTGGAAGAAAGGCCATTGATTATCCGAAATGTGAATACTCTTCGAATGTGTGAATCATCAATCATATAACTTGAAGTCGTTATATTTCTATTGCTTCTATTGTATTGGATATAACAGTTCTCAAATTCTCATTTAGTTATCTCAAATACTTCTCAAGTTTATCAACGAATTACTTGAGTATATCAGAACACTTAACTGCATACTAGTGTCACGAGTGGGACGACTTTATTTTGTAATTACTTGGCCAAGCGCGTATTGTCAACAAGCTGCATAACATAATCATAATGCTCCATTCGTGGCAAAGTTGCAAAAATAATATGCAAAGTCATGGAGTGCTGCATCCTCAGCGTGTGCGAAGATGAGTTGCACTCGAGAAATTGGCGTAGGCAACACCAACAGCAGCAACAACAGCAACTACATCTTGAACAACCAAGCAACTAGCAACTAGCAACTAGCATCTGGTATTGGGCATTGGGCATTGGGCATTGAACAGAATCGTGAGTGGGAATGCTCGTACAGTTATGCAAATGAATTGTTTATTGACAAGAGTGTCACTTGCAGCATGTTGCATAAACATTGCTCAATAATTTTGACTAATTGCAAGACAAATTGGCAAGGCAGCAGCGCAGAAAGAAAATAAATAAGACAAAGAACACAGCCCAGAATCAAGCTGGGCAGGAGGCAGTCAGGCAGGCATTCGGGCAAAGAACGACCGAACGGACAACATGGCCAACGCATTCGAGCCGCTATTCAATACAGTTGCAGCCTGAACTATTTTTTTTATTTTTATTGTGGGCGTTGTGGACTACAAAATTTGTTGGCTACTTTTTTATTTGAATTATTGAATGTATCAATGCCTGCGGTTAGAGCTAACTGTGCGCCGAGTGCTGAGCGCTGAGCAGCTTGCAAAATATTGTAATCTTTATGCATAAATTCACACGCCGACTGGGGCAAGTTCGCTGCTTGAGTCTTTTGTTTGCGCTTAGCGGCTATAAATAGCCATGGACCATTTAATTTGGTGCACCAGAAACCCAATTTTTGCATAGAGCAAATGGCTCTAATGGAACGTTTAATTAGCCACAGATTACGTTCTTATTCGTGGAATTTAAAGCCTGCATGTGGCTCAAAAAATTAAAACCATGCTGCGAATTTAGGTGTGTTATAATAAAAGCTCCAATTTAACTTCTGCTAACGATTTAACTGTATCCCTCAGTCACGGAAGTTATGTTACTCCCCAAACAGAATGTCTACCATGTAGAATGCTCGTAGTTATAATTCTCTCAAGTTTTCGAACTATCAAGTAATCCATCACCTATCGGGGACTAGACATGGCAGAAGTCTATTACTAAGTCTATTACCGATTGCACTTATGGAGCACATTTCAGTTGATTCACTACACTTAAGGGTAATAGTATTTGAGTAGATGAAGACTTCGAAAATCTATAACTGGATTAAAGACCATTAATAATATATAGATAACCTCTAGCAGCGCTTCCGCTTACTGATGCACTTTTGCTGTCCCTGTCCTGATCTCTAAGCTGACCTACTTGCTGTAGATATGCAGAACGAAATCTGTGGGCGGGCTGTGGCTGTGGCTGTGTATAAATATGAAAAGCATCCGTTAATATGGTCTGGTGGCGATCTAGAGCCTTATAAGCAGGACAGCAGACCAGGTGACAGAGCCCAGTCAGAGCCAGAGTATGGAAATTTTGCGTTTTCCTTTTTCCTCTAAACTGACCACGTTCAAGTTTCAATTTTAGCCAAAAGAAGATTTGCCTCTAAAATGGTTGGGCGGCTTGGCCAGAAAGGCAAAAACAGGCACGAAATTCAAATGACAAACCAAATGGCAGCAGCTCAAGAGATCCCTACTGGCATGGAACGGGGATTGGGAGTTTGGATTCGGCAGTTGACAGCAGTTGGGAGTTGGGAGTTTGGAGTTTAGAGTTTGGAGTTGGGGAGGCTGGGGCTGTGGACATTTAGACACTGGGCGATCTCACCCAAATACGCGACAGCTCAATCAGTTGGCCATGACTGCGTGCTGGATCTAGGAGCATTTTGGCCAATTTGATTTATGGCCAGCGAGTTTTCTTCCTTGTTGGATTTTCATGTTGGAATTCATGCATAAACATCAAAGCAGCCGAAATTCCGAAATTTTTCCAGCCATAGTCGTAGTCATAGTCATAGTCATTGAACAATAGAACAGCGACCAAGTCGCAACGCTCCATTGTGTTTTATGGTATCCAGAACGTGAGGTTCAACTTGAGAACATCTTCTCGGTAAGCGCACCGGCCGGCAAATATATTGTAATAAACATAGATACTCTTAACATTCGTACGAGTATATCCCATCGATTCTTCAAGTTGTCACTCGCTGATTATAATGGAAACTCTGCCAAACAAATCGAATTCATTTCGCGCAGTTCGTAATCTCTTCGACCCATGAAATTCTAGCCGATTCTTCAGCTTTCATTTTGACTGCCTTTAAATGTTCTTTAGTACTTGGCTTGGCAGTGCGTAGAACAGCTTTGAAATGCTCGTATTTTACCAGACTATTGTGAAAGCTGCCACAGCAAAAGCGAAACATTTTATTTATTGACAATGCGAATGACAGACTGAGCGACTGACGGACTGAGGGACTGACGGACTGGCCGACCGACAGACTGGCCAAAAGAGCGCGTGCTTCTCATGGCTTGGCTTTGATTAGTTAAGGTGCTCGCATTGACCCAGAGAACTACATTTCTCCGACGATGGGCCGAAGTGCGAGGCAGACTTTTAATAGCACTTTGAGTGTGAGATCAGTTCTCCAGCTAAATGAGTAATTAAAGTGGAGGAGGCAGCCAGCACAGGAGTCGGGATACTCCAAAGTCCGTTAGTCAGTCAGTTGAGGAACGGCTAACTTGCCCAGAGACGAGACACGAGACACGAGCAGCTCGCGTTTGTCTAGTTGATAAATGACCCTTTGTCATCGTCTTGGCCCCTTTGTCCTACCTACCAGCTGAGACTAATCGCCGCTACTTGGCCACAGATTCAGAGTCGGAGTCGGACTCGGATTCCGTCTTAGTCAGAGACTTTCTTGGCTAAATAGTCTCACACCTCGAGAAGGCGGCTGCTAATATTTTGGCCTTTTCGCTGCCAGTTGCCAGTTGCCAGTTTCCAGTTGCCAGTTGCCAGCTGCCAACTGCCAGTCATAGTCAACTCAATTAGGATGCTTGGAAATGATTCATTCTAATCTAAAGTCGAGTATCTGCAGTCATGAGCGGACCTCAACCCGTCGAAGTCTGAGTCCGAGTCCGAGACCGAAAGTCTCAGTCTGGGCCTAGTCCGATTTACCGTTACGACGTGCGGCGGCATTCCCCAGGGCGGCTTTTCAACCGTTTGTTGTGTCTAGAATTTTACATGGCCATTTCATTATTGATTCGCATCTGAGCAGCTCGCAAATGTCTTCATTTAGTTTCTGTTTCGGACACGTTTACACT